>RBNI01002534.1:0-18211 GCA_003990745.1 Jimgerdemannia flammicorona | reverse complement strand
GGAGTGGTACGATCTGGAGGGTAACATGTACTCGATAGTCACCAATTCAGAAGGGTAGATTGCAGACTTCCTTGCTAATGACATGTGAGGTTCCATCAGCTGTGGCAACTGCTTGGGTTTGTTGTACCAGAGAGGTGAAAACCTTGAGTCTGTTGGCTGTTTCTTCGTTGATGAAGTTGCCTGAGGCACTACTGTCTATCATAATCTTGACAGGTACTCCAATGACAAAGGCTTTAAGTATAAGCAGTTTGTCTGATCCAATGGTGGTGATTTCAGTTATAGGAGGTTTCCTTCTGTTAGTTCTTCTTTGAGCCAGTTCGTTGACACAAGAGAAGCAATTATCAATTATTCGGGAAGAGTACATTCCAATACCATGGGGGCATTGGCCACTTGGTATATATCCATCTTCAATTTTCTTGTAGAATTGTTCTTCTTTGTTCATGGTAGGTTGGACTGGGGTCTTGTTTGATGAACTGAATCCTTTAGATCCTCGGATGGTGGGCAGTAGTTCAGGGACTTCCTTGACTATTAGGTTTGACTCGATTTTTTCGAATAGGATCTGGACAATACAGAATCCAATGGGAATCTTGAAGGGTGTCCAACTGTGGTTTTGGATGAGGACAATAATTTCGCCTGTGTAGTCTTCATCAATGACTCCTCCTTCTACTGAGAGTCCTTTCAATGCTAGGCTGCTGCAACAGCATATTCTTCCAACATATCCTTCAGGGATTTGGATACTGATTCCTGTGTAGACTTGTTTGACTTCTCGGTTGGAGACTGTAGCTTCTTCGGCTGCATACAGGTCATATCCAGCTGCTTTTTGACTTCCTTTGGTTGGGGCCTTAGCAGTTTGTCTCAACTTGACAAAGTCTAGTGTTCTGGTAGTCAGATTGTTGAGGTGGTGCAGAGTGGTAACAGTTGCTCATGTTGCTGTTCGGGGTTTTCGGTTAGGGCAGGCACTGGCCATGTGTCCTGTCTTTCGGCAATAGAAGCATGCTCCACTTCTTCTAAGTTCATTCCTTTCACCTTCGGTGAGTTTCTTGAAGGTGCTCGGCTGGGTGGGTTTATGATTTCTGGGTGTCTATAAAGTAGATGTTGAGGGAGCTCAGAATGCTTCATGCTTGGGTTCTTCTTTCTTGGTCCAAGTCTTTTCCTTATTGTTGAATTGTCTTCGGGGCAGAATTGGTCCAGCTGTGAGGATCCGCTTGACCATAGTCTTGATTCTTGCTAGGCACCATTGTTGATGGTCACAGTCAACTGGGTGTCCTTGTTCTCGGATTTTTCTAGTAAGCCATTTAGGCAGAGCATCGAATAAATGGTCTGCTCTTGTATCATTTCGTGCTTTGTCATTGGCAATGTATCCTAGGCCAACAGTGTTCAGGAGTGACTTGAGTTTTGTACAGAAGGTTTCGAATTCCTCCTTGCCATGTATATCGAATTTGAGATTGCGGAGTTTTACTCGGGATTCAGCAATCATGGTTTCACTGCGATATTGAGCAATCATGAGTTGTTTGAGTCCAGGGGCTGCAGGATGGGCTCCATATCCTGGGGTATTGTTTGCTACATTCTGAGCAACTACTGCAGGTTGGGTGTCCCATATGAGGGATTTTTCGGGAAGGGTTCGCCACCATTCTTTGGCAGGTCCTCGGAAGAATGTAACAACTCAGTGGACATAGGCTGTAGTGGTAGCAAAGAGTTGTTCCAGAGTGTGGTCTTGATTGTTTGTCAGAATGCGGTCAGTGACTTGTTCATTGGTCCATTGATTGGCTTCGAAGTTGGTATCAACTTCACTAATGAAGCTTTGGACTTCTTGTGCAGTACCATTGAAGGTAGGTAGACTCAGATTTTTTGTAGGTCGGGTCTGTTTGGCTAAGGCAGTAATGGTTGCTGCCATTATAGCTACCTGGGCTGTGAGGTCTAGAATCTGTTGGTTTGCCATATTGTTTACTGGAGGAGGTTGGACTGCTGGTAGTGGTGTTACTGGTACTACTTGAGGTACTGGTGCAGAGTGTGATGGGGTTCTTTGGGTCTGTGTAAGTTATTGGAGTAGTAGTTGTGGGTCTGGAGTAAGGGCTTGATAGATGGCTGTCTGTTGCTGTATAGGTGTGTTCTGTCCTGATGGAGGTTTGTTTCCTTCGGTGGTATATCCAGGATCGAATTCACTGAGATACTCCTCCTCCTCTTCGGTTTGGTCCCCATGTACTTGGGTTTGCTCAGCGTTAAAGTAGACAGAATCAGTTGTATATCTGATTTCAGATGGACTTAATTCAAAGTCAAATTCTGGTTTGGTATTGGTTTCAGATTCAGGTAGAGTTGTAGCAGGGCCTGCTTCAGGTTCAGGATCAGGTAGTTGATGAAGGGTTTCTCTTGCTTCTTCTTTAAGAATATGGTGGACCTTGCTATTCTGGAATCAGTAGTATAATGTGGTCTTAGTCCTGGTACAGTGAAAGTCGGTAGAGTTGAGCCACTTGGCTATAGAGGCTTGGGCTTCGTGAGGAACTAAGGCTAGAAAGACTGCTGCTGGTTGTCCTAGGTCGCTCAGGTTTGTGGAGCTGACAAAACTCTTATTGAGAAGAGTAAAGAAGGCTTCTATAAGACCTTCTTCATCTTGACTTGCTGGGTGTAGTGCAAGGAGTTTGGTGAATAGGGTTTCACCTATTTGCTGGTTTAATCGGAGTACTTCTTTCTTTGAGTGAAGTTTGTCCTACTTATTGCAGGTGTGGAGGTCAAATTGTCCTTGTACGTCAGGTTCAATTCTCTCCAGATTGTCAGATAGTTCAGAATAAATTCCAGTTCAGAGGTTGGGCTTTATACCAACTTGTAGGAATTTGCAGAAGGGTTTGTAGTGGGGTGAGGAAGCATCTTGAAGCGGAATTGGATTATAAACTGCTGCTACCAAGTTGTAAGAGGGTTGCTTTTTAGGGTAACCGTTATGTAGTTCTGGAAGGGTTTTCTGGAAGTTCTAGATATTCTGGAAGACTGTTTTCTTATGGTCAAGATCAATTTCATATAGAGTACGTCCTCTATGCTTATTGATTTCAAGATCGGGTTGACATCTCAACCAAAGTCCTTTCAATGGACTAGTTCTGGATATTCAGGATTTTCCGTATTTCAGGAAGTTCAAGAAACTAAGGCCAGCTTAGTTGAATTGGCATATCACTGCAGACAATACCCAATTAAGAAATTTCGTGATGGGGTTAGGAGTAGGACCTAACAGGGAGCAGATTTACTTAAGAGTGGTTTGTGGGTTATTAAATAGATTTATTCTCTATTCATGATATTGCTATACTAGGAGTAGTTGTGTAGGGAATATTGTGGGGAAGTGCTCAGGAGTTGTGTTCAGATTGTTCAGGTCTGAGATTCTGAGGTCTGGGGGAGGGGGTATTTATACTAGTGAGGGGCTATCTGGACTATGCTAAATATGGGTGTAGCACTAAGTGCTTTGCTGAGTTGAAATGCAGTCACGTAGTACAAGTGTGATCTGACATATCAAGAGATCGTCTGACTGCTGAGTCAGTTCACAGTCACGTCGTATAAGGCTAATCTAACTATACTATGACTGCTAGACTATTTATGGTTTAGGCACTGTCTGGATAGTCTTCAATGACATCACCATCGATAGCTTCATCTCTGATGAAGTAGTCATCTAGGAAAAGTGGTTCGCGGATTACTTCTCCTTATTCACTCAGATAATAATATATTGGAACTTCATCTCCATCCTATAGGATAGCATCGTCTGTCTCATATGCTGGGTAAGGTGTTGGTGGATGAAGAAGTAGTGCATTGTTTTTGTTTTCATCAGATTCACTGTCTGCATACCTTCTATAGGTTACAGCACTATGAGTTGCGGGGTTGTAGTATGCTGGTGGCTGTGGTTCATGTCATTCGTACTTGGGTAGTGGAGTGGTTGGATCAATCTCGAGGGTTGTCTGAAGGTACAGGTTGTGTTCTCCGGTCTCTTTATTGTAGTTGAAGTAATTGGGGGTGAATGCAGGTTGGTATTCATGCCAGTGGTCATTGTCCCAATAAGTCTCGTATGTTATTATGAACTGTTGTAAGTTCATCGGCAGAGTTGGCAGTGTGATCAGAGTTGGAAGAGATCCTTGGCTTGAGGTCATATCAGTATCAGAAGGATCATTGTCTTCTGCTTCATCTTTGTCGAAGTTGATTATATCGTAGATGTCCTTCATGGCATATCCAACTTGGGGCATTTGCAGGATGTGATCATCAGGGTGCGGGAAAGTTCTGTCTGTAGTTTCAATATACTCAAGGTACTTATGGTTGAGTTCTTATATCATGTCGTCGATTTGGCCATAGGACAGGGTAGCAACCATTTCGCTGGTAGTAACTTGGAGGCGGGGAATAAAGGTGCTGTATTCATAGAAGAGTTCTTGGTATTTGTGGGTGATGAGTTTCTGGTGTTGAGACATCTGGGTAATGTCTGTATCATGGTGGTGTTCAACCATGTCTTCTAGGAGGCGGCTGATCTAGTAGTAGCTTGAGATTTGTCCAATCCGGTGGACCTCATTAAGCATGTTCAGGGCATTCCATCGAGCTTCCACAAAGTAGAGAGGTGCTTGGCTGTAGATATTCATGAGGGGCAGAGGGGGTGTGGCTCGGTTGACAATGGCATTCCAAATGTCAGCATGAATGTGGTTGTAGATCTCAGTGGTCATGTTTGTGTGTTTGGAAGTTGTGGTTGTTATTTGTTTTGGTTCTCTGTTTTGACACATCTTGGGGCTGGGTATATATACATTTGTTCTGGATTGGTAAGATTCCATTTGTGTGAATCTTATATTCCGTGACTTGGTATTGACTCAGCTTTGTGCACTGTGACTTCTATTTGACTCAGCTTCATGATTTTACAGGTGATTTCCAGATTTGTTTGGAGATCGCATGTGATTTCCATAGCTTGGAGGTTGTGTGCTTACAATTAAATCTTCCTCCTGAATAAGGATCTTCCTGAGTGTCCTTATTCATTAGTCCAGTTCTGAAAAAATTACTGATCCCATAACCTCTGGCAAGGGGTCAAAAACTAGTGTTTATGGGCTGGCATCTTCTCTTTGTATTTTGGTGTAATGGTGAAGAGTCACTCCCTTCATATAGAGCAAGGGCCTGATTCTGATCTTGACCAATCAGTTGATGGTTCAAACTTCTCTGACTTCAAAAGTCTCATAGATGAATAATTGCCAGTGCTATATCTCTTAGAGAATGGTTCAGACAGATAGCCTGCTGGTCATGGGACATGCTGTTATGATTCGTGGACTAGAATCTCATGGGTGGTCATTACGTTTTACTTCTCTTGTATAGGTTCATGGTACTTCTTAAGTCTGTTCCTATGTACTATAGTAGACAGTATGGTCCCTGAGATTTTTCTAAGCCAGAAGGTAGTTCTCTTGATATCTTGCACATAGAAGGGTCCTTCCCATTTGGGCTCCAGTTTTCGTGACCATGAGGCTTCTACCATATTTCAATACAGTAGAACCTTTTCTCCAATTCGGATGGGTTCTAGGGCCTTGTGATTCTTTTCCACATTCTTCCTTATCAGCGCTTGTGACTTGGTGATGTAATCTTCAGCCTTCTTCCTGATTTGGTGTAGTCTCTGGATTTCTGTATCAATCCATCTCCAAGTTAGGTCTAGATTTGTGGCTGAGGTTCCATCAGAATCTTCTTCTCCAAAGAGCAGCTCTCTTGGTGTAAAATGTGTGCTCTGTGACCATATGTCTTGTAGGACAGAGAGGGCAGTTAGGAGATAGTTATCCCAATTCTCATATGTCTCTGAGATCTTTGCTAGGATGTTCTTAAGGGTCTTATTGGTTCTCTCTGTCTGTCCATTTCCTTGAGAGTGGTATGCAGTGGTCTTGATGTACTGGATCTTGTATTTCTGATACATTATCTCATGGAATCTATTGATAAATTCTGTTCTGCGGTCTGTTGTGATTTGCTTTGGTGTCTTGTAGCTGTAGATGATTTCTCGGTGCAGGAAGTCGGCTATAGAGAGGGCATTGGCTTCTTGTAATGCTTCTGCTTCTATCTATTTGGTGAAGAGGTCTATAATAACTATAATATAGCAGTTTCCTAATAGTGTTACTGGTAGTTTTCCAATGATATTTATTGCAATGTGGTGGAAGGAGATAGGCTCAATTCTTGATGATCTGGGTGCCTGGTCTTGCTGATCTTATTTCTGTTTTTGGCACTTGTCACACTCTTTGACAAATTGGTATAGGTCTTCTTCCATCTTGGGCCACCACATAGTTCTTCTTGTCTTGTTGTATGTGTTGGTTCCTCCTAAGTGTTCTTGCTTGTGTACTTCCTTCATTACTTGATACTTCTTGTGTTTGGGTATTACTAGCTTTCCTCCTTTTCTGAGTATTGTGTTGTCTAATTCAAACTATTTCCAAGTCCGGTTGATGATGGTGATTGTCCAGGGTTTGAGGTGGTTGGGCATCTTCCGCTGCCCAAGGTAGCTGATTAATCTATAGTATAGCTCCTTATTCATGTTGAATAGTCTTGATGGAGGTGTTTCAGGGTGTCCTTAAGAGTGCATTGGCATTGGTGTTGGTCTTTCCTGAGCAGTGCTTGACAGTACAGTCATACTCTTGCAGCCTGTAGATCCATCTGGCATATATTCCTTTGGGGTTCAGAGTGTGGAATAGTCAGGCAAGAGTGGAATGGTCTGTTTGAATGGTGAAGTGTTTCCCAGCTAGGTAGTAGTGGAACTTGTCTACTGCCCAGACTACTGCTAAGCATTTAAGCTTGCATGACTCATAGTTCTGTTCTGCTCTGTGGGTACCTCGGCTTGTATAGGAGATGACATATTCATGTCCATCTTTCTTCTGAGCTAGGACTGCTCTAAGTTCTATAGCACTCACATCTGTCTGCAGGATGAATTCTAGGATCCAGTCTGGTCTTCTGAGGATGGGTGCTTGGGTCAATCTGGTCTTGAGTTCATTGAAGATTTCTTGGTGCTCTTTGGTCCATTCAAAGTTGGTCTCCTTCTTCAGTAGCTCATAGATAGGAGCTGCAATGTTGGAGTATCCTTTGATGAATCTCCTGTAGTAGCTGGCCAGTCCAAGGAAGGTGTAAATTTCTGTGGTTGTTCTGAGTCTTGGATAGGCTGCAACAGCCTCAATCTTTATGGGGTCTGTGTGGATTCTGATCTAGTTGATGAGGTGTCCTAGATAGGCAATTTCCTGAGCTGCAAACTTACATTTCTTGGGCTTGATGTAGAGGCCATGCTCCTTGAGCCTCTTGAGGACTAGCTGGATGTAATTGATATGTTCCCATGCTATGTTGCTGAAGATGATCACATCATCAACATAGACAAAGAGCCATTTTCCAATCTCATTGCTGAAGACTCTGTTCATCATTCACTGGAAACTTGCTGGGGCATTGCACATTCCAAATGGTATTCGCAGGTAGATATAGGTGGTGTCAGGTGTGATGAAGGCTGATTTCTCACTGGCATCTTGAGTGAGACTGATCTGATGGAAGCCTGAGAACAGATCCAAGGTAGTGTAGTATTTGGCTTCACTTCCAAGGGTGGTAAAGATTTCTTGAATATTCAGCAAGGGCTGCCTATCCTTCTTGGTGATGGTATTGAGTTTCCTGTAGTCAATACAGAGTCTTAGTGCAAACTCTCCAGACTTGCTTCCTTTCTTCAGGGCTAGAACAATGAGTGAGGCCCAGGGGCTGATAGCTTGCTTGATGATTCTGGCTTCTTCCATTTCCTTGAGTTCTGCTCACAGCTACTCTCTGTAGGCAGGTGGTATGGGTCTGGCTTTCTGGTAGATAGGCTTGGTATCACTGGTGTCAACTTTGTGGTAGTACTTGAGTTCTTGATTGTGGATATCTCTAAAGTCTGTAGCAAGTACTCCTTTGTTCTGATGCAGGATCTTGAGAAGTTGTTCCTCCAGGGGAAAGTTTTCTCCAATGGTATATGTGTGCTTGTTCTGGTCCTTGTCTTTCTTGTGCTCAAGTTTGGTAATCTTGGTGGCAGTATAGGCTCCTCTTCCAGTAGATCCAAAGCCTTGTTCTCCTCTCTTGGTCTTGATGAGTTCGATGGCTTCTATGATCTTGGGCTTCTTGACTTTGAAGGGGGTGGTGTGGTTGTGATTTCTGACTATAAGGAAAATCTCACCAGTGTAATCAGGGTCAATTACTCCTCCTTCAACTGAGATTTCGCTTCTGGCCAGACTGCTCCTAGTCTTGATAATTCCAGCATAGTTTTCTGGTAACTTGACTCCAATTCCAGTGCCAAGTAGGGTGGTGGTCTGTGGTTCGAGAGTAGTATCTTGAATACTGGCAAGGTCCATTCCTATGGCTCCTTCAGTCTTGTATTCTGAGATCTTGGCTTCAGGGTGAAACTTCTTGACCTTGAGGGTGATGTCAGATTCTTGTTCCTCTTCATCGTCACTTTCAGCTTAAAGCTCTGGGGGCTGGTCATCTTCTTCAGCTTTCTTTTTTACTTTGGCGGCTTCTTGCTCATATTTCTGTTGGTGGATTTTCCTGACTTCACTGATATAGGATCAGCAGTCATTCAGGTGTTCAGAGCAGTACATTCTAGTACCATGGGGGCATCTTCCTTGAGGGGCATAGCCATTGATGATCTTTTTGTACCACTGCTCATCTGTGAGCTTGGGTGTCTTGTTCGTATTCTTGTTCACCAAGTGCATGAAGACCTCTGTATCTTCTTCATCTCCTTTCTCCATGTCTAGTAGGACTCCTTTGTGGACATTGATAGAGACTCATACCTTTCTTCCTCTGTAGTTGATCTGCCTCTTCTGGGCATTGAGGTCAATGATGGCCTTGGCCTTGTGAAGCTATTGGTTGCCAATGAGGATGTCATAGTTGGTGGTGCTTGTAACAATCATATCTACTGGAATAGTAGCTCCTCCTATCTTAATGGGGACTTCTTGGATTTTGCCAAGGGGGGTAGCTCATGTACCATCTGCTGTAACATAGACCATCTTGGTGGACTCTTCAATATCCCAATCTAGGCAGTCAATTGTCTTTTTGCTCATGAGGCATCCTCCAGCACCAGTATCAATGATGGCATCAAAGATACAGTCTTCGATCTGGCAGAGGGTATAGGCTGATGTCTTGTGCTGGTCTTTGGATTCTTCACCTGAGTTCTCGGATTCTTCCTGTGCATTGTGAGCTTCTACAATCTTGTACTCTTGATTCTTGGTAGTAGTTGCAAGTTCTACTCTCAACTGCTGTCTAAAGGCAGGGACTTCAGCTAGCTGTCCAAAAGTGGCATTGATCTTCTGTTCCTTAAGGTCCTTGTAGATATCATACTGGTGGATCTTGGTCTTGCACAGCTTCTGTTCCTTCTTGCTTTCACTTTCTCCTAAGACTGGAGAAGTACCTTCAATAATTTGACAGGTAGCTTCATCTAACTCCATGTCTTGATCAATCTCCTCGGGTTGGGTCTTGCTTTGAATGATGACAGCTGGGGTCTTCTTTGGTCTTCCAACTGGCTTACTGTTGCTCTTCTTATCATAGGGCTTGGACCGGGTTCTGGTACCTTCAGTAGCAGGGTAGAATTCAAGCTCTTCATAGTATTCTTCATCATCAGTGTCACCAATCTCCTTGATGACTACTGCATTGGTTTGTTCTCTAGTTTCTGCTAGCATTGCTTGGTTGGGCTTTATGTCTTGTTTTGGTCATACAACTCTTTGCATAGTGGCCTTCTTCTCCACATCTGAAGCATATGATATTGTGTTCTTCTGTAGCAGCTGCAAATCTCTGTACTGGTCTCCTGTTGGCACTTCGGACTTCTCTAACAACATTACCAAGGTGTGCAGTCATCTCGGCAAACTGCTTGGTAAGTTCCTCCACTAGGTCAGCTTTGGCTGCCTTGGGGGTAGGTGGGGTTGATTGTCTGTTTACAACTGTGGCAGATAAGATACTAGTTGGCTTTGATGGCTCTATCTTGATGCCAGTTATTTTCTCCATTGAGTGTTTGGCAGAGTGTCTGGCAGTCCAATATCTCTGTACAAAGACCACTTTCTGATCAAGGGTCAGTGCAGCTGGAGTAGACCGGATTGCTAGGGCAATTTCAGGGTGAACTCCTTTGAGGAAGGTTGTATTCACTATTTTTTTCTTGAGGCAGTCATCATAGCCAGCCAAGACAATCTGGTGGCAAATTCAGATATAGAATGAGTTGGGATCTTCACTAAGTCCCTGGCAGATAGTATTGAGTTGATCCTTGAGAGCATGCTTGATCTCTTTGTATAATAAATTATTCTGAGGAAGACCTTCATGTTGGTGAGTTTGGCTGCACCAGCATCAGTAATGGTGGCTGCATTGAACTTGTCTCTGGCAGGTCCTCTAAGGCTGACTGGTAGAAGGGCCAATTGAGCATCCATACCAAGGGCTCATATGGCAGTGAATTGTTCAAAGTCTTCAATGAAGGTCAGGATTGACTCTTCAGTAGTATATCCATAGAATATGGGGGGATGCATTTCTATCTTGTCTTGAATTCTTGCAGGGGTGACTCTTGTAGTCAGGGTAGTTGTTGTGGGGGTTGTTCGTTTTTCAGCTTAAAAGTGAGGGATTCATCTTGAATCACCAGCCAATGGGCACCAAGTTGTCACGTAGTGGTCACTAAGTTCTTCAAATACACCAGATTCTCTTCAAGATATATCTCTTAGACTAACTCAAGTTTGTTATAAGCAAGTTCTTATTAGAGTGCCTTCTCAAGGTCTTATAGTCCCCAAACTTCTTATCTTTAACTGTCTTGTTATCTCTTAGATTGCTTGCAAGGAAGTATATATTGCACTGAGAAGAACTGACTTTATTTCAGAGAAAATAAGAAGGGTATTTATACAAAATATAATTCAATGGTTGCTAAGATATAAAGCTAAATATAAATTCCAATAACTAAAACTACTAAGTTCCAGGGCTGGCATTGATGGTTGTACAGATTTAGGATGCTGGCATTATTTAGTGTCACATCAAAATGCTGGTGCTGGAACAATTTCGCATCACCTCAGAATACTGGTGCTGGCATTATCCAATGTTACATGAGAATACTGGTGCTGGCATTATCCAGTGTTACATGAGAATACTGGTGCTAGCATTATCCAGTGTAACAAAGAACTTAGAGCAGAAGTTCAGGATTATGGAGGCTTCATCATCATCATCACTGAAGGAGATGAGATCCATGAATTCGTCATGTAGGTCACGCATTTTGCATACTTTGCATGCTTCGGGTATATCATGCGGGATGACATCATCGATGATGTCATCATGTTCGGCTGTGGTGGGGAAATTGGGGACAAGGTCTGGAGCTCTCTAGTCTATGAGATTCTCTTCTACAAAATAAGGAACAAATGTGGGGTCTTGGGGAGATCTAACCCAGATGCTTGGGTCTTTGAATACTGAGATCAATCCTTGCAGGAATTGATCTGGGTTATCCTGAAGGATAGGGTGCCAGAAGTCTTCTACTTCTTCACTGTTGAGGGTGATAGTAGACTGGGCTTCTGTAGCCACCCTGGCTTCTAGCGCATTGATTTGGTGGGATGACAGGTCTCTGAAGTCCAAGACTCTAACATACTCCAAGTTGGGGATTGACTATGGTGCATGCCTGAAGATCTGATGGATCTTCTTAGCTGTCCTTGTTTCACATATATCCATGGGAGTGGCATCTTGTAGCACTTGGGTGCTGGTCTCTGAGAACTTCTGGCAGAGGAGGTTTTCTATTTTGTACTCCTGCCACATTTGAAGGCATTCGGTAGCAATGGTGATCCTTGTTTCCATTTCACAGTGGTAGAGGATAAAGTGATAAGGGTCTGTAGTACCTAGGTAGATACTAGGAGTCCTTCTTGAGTGGGTCCCCATGGCTCTTCTGATGTCTTAGAACATCCTTTCCTCAACTGAGATACCTTGGTGATTCCTTGACCTTGAGGTTTGGTGGGTAGCAGGCATTTCATTTGTGATAAGTCTTTGAGCTATTTTGGGATTAGTGGTTCTTATTAGTTGCTGCTACTGCAGTTCTTTGATCCTTCTTTTATATTCTTCAGGATGCTTATGCTGTGGTCACAATGACTCACAGTTGGTCATCATTGCTCATCTCATATGCCATATAATTTTCTTGTGCTCCGATCTAGTGGCTTGTAAGGAAAAGCTGTCTCCTGTACTGATGTCATTATTCTGGGGTCATCATTACATTATATAAAATATCTCAGAGATTTAAGTAAATAATCCTCAGTCTGAAATCTAAGTTAAAAGTATACAATAAGTCTATTTATAATATATATAAAAGAATAAGTATTCTAATTGTAAACTTTAGATATACTTCTTTATATATTTCAATCTCACTTAAAACTAATGCTGGAAATCAAAGAAGATATAAATTCAAAATAAAAAAATCTATCTTACTTTCTAAGTTATATATTATCTATTGTATAATATATATTTATTAGTAAGAAATTATTAAATATGATCAAATATATATATTTATCTTAGAGACCTGGTTTTTTATTAATATCTTAGGATTATTCTTAATAATAAATTTACTAGTAATAATCAATATAAATCATAATTGCATTTACTTATATAGTAATATCTCTCTTTTATCAAGAGAACTCTCTGTTGCTCTTTTATGCTAAGCCCTCTTTTACTATCTCTTATTATTTCTCTCTCTCTCTCTCTCTCTTTCTATATATATATATATATTATATTATAATGATACTTTAGAAACTGATGACATTAAAAGCCAGAAGACTGCTCGGACTTCATAAGCCTCTAGTTACAAATTGTGACTCAACTATAATTAATCTTGATTAGAAGATAATTTGTATCTGAACTCATTGTGACTCATAGTGATCTCAGTAGTATACTATTTCAAATCAGGTAACTCTACCTCTGGACTAAAGAAGGAGACCTCCTTAGGATATAAAAGAAGTATCAAAAAAGAGTATAAGGCATTATCCACAAATAAGAAACTTACTATAAAATAAAATACCTACTATTTACCAAACAGTAAGATCAAAGAACTATCCAGATCTATCAGTCTAAAATCAGATATTCTCTGATATCAAAAGGGCTATAAGAATATGTATAAGAAGGACTCCAAGCCTGAACCTTTTTACAAGATACCCATACCACTATACTCTTAACTACTGTAAAATAGAAACAAAAATCTCTATTGCTACTAAGTATCACTAGATGTAGTAAAAATATGAATTGAGATATCACCTTTGCCAAGATCTCCCACAGACCAGCTCTCAAGAAATTACATATACTATATATCTGGATAGGTATAAATAGAAGTTGGCCAAGAGAGTCTACTAGATCTTCAGACATATACCTTGGGTCATTCTCAACTTAAAATATGTCAAGGTTTCAGATATCTAAGAACTGACAAGCTACTCTATAGACCATCTTGAAGAAATAGTTGCAGAAGAAGCCTAGTCTACTATGTATCATTTTTTTTTTATTTTTTTTTTTTATAGTCTCTTAGACTCCTTCCTTTATTAAAACACCAATCTATCTCATATAAATACATTGAGCCCACCTCTCATCTGATCCCCCTAGAGGGACTCCTTTCTTCTACCCCCACTTAATGAAAGACTACTTTGTCTAATACCATTGCCACCTGCCCACTACTCTGTTCACAGATCTCTTCTACCAGACCATGACATTGCCCCCACTAGAGACCCCAACCCACCCACCACCTAGTCAGCAGATCCTCCAACAACCTCTCCCATCTTAACAACTTCTTCTATAAACCCAACTACTGCTCCTCTTTAAAGACAAAGAGTCAATGTCCAGCTAATCCTACTCACACTGCTAAAACCTACTCTACAGTGAGCCAACTATTGCTCACACCTCCCACTAGCTGAGATCTCAAATCCTCCCAGCAGCCTTACTCACCATCCAGCTGCTGCTCCACTATCAGCTAATTCTCTACCTCTATCCAAAAGTCCCCCAGCACCTCACACTCTCCCAGCCAATGTTCTGGAATCTGTATAAATCCCCCAACTCACTCCACATTATAACACTCCTCACAATCTAATCAGCCACCTTCCACCAGATACCCTGTATGGAAATTCAACATGATATTCCTCTGCAGCATTCATCACCATACCACCCAGAACTTGGGAGGAAGCTACTTCCTCACCTCAGCACTCTATGACCAGATACCTGCCCAGTCCTACTTCTTACTAATCCTCGCTGCCTGCTATCTACTTGACCAAAGATCCTGATCAAGACTCTGCTGATACTCTACTCTATCCCCCATATCAAACTCAGCAAGCAGAGCACTCCACAGAAGCAATCTGTTCTATTGCTATATATTCAGACCCCAAGGTATCTCCTCCTCATTACCCTGCCAGCACAGGCTGATTCAGTGTACTCCATCTATCACTCCCCACCAGAAGCCCTTAAACCACAGCTGTCAACTTCTCTTCAGCCCCACCAGAGTGAGCAAGTCTCCTGAGGACCCTTGAGGGAAGAATCTCATCTCCCACACCCTCTGCAGCAGTGGCACCCAACCCCCTCCCTGTAATTC
Organism: Jimgerdemannia flammicorona; assembly: GCA_003990745.1. Lineage (NCBI taxonomy): Eukaryota > Fungi > Mucoromycota > Endogonomycetes > Endogonales > Endogonaceae > Jimgerdemannia > Jimgerdemannia flammicorona. Next base: position 3,690 of record RBNI01002534.1, on the reverse strand, counting down.
AATAGCTCTCAGTCTACTATCATAGTCAAGAGTGATGAGATTCAAGACCTTTAGAACCCCATTTTAGAAGACAACCTAGATTAGTTCCTTTAAGGTCTAATTGTACTATTCTAAAGCTCTTTTCTGAGAGTCTACTATCCTCAGAATTCTATAGATATATCCTACTTTGTAGATAACAATACTATTGGTTAGAGATCTCAAGAACCAGAGCAGAGTGAACTGCTTATCTTATGGGAGAATGACCTTAACAATCTCCTGAAGGAGTATACAAACCCTCTGTCAGTATCTACAGAGCTCTCTACTAATCTCAGTATAACTGTAGAGGATGCAGAAAATGATTTGGCTAGACTTTATGAAGAAAATGAGAAGGAGGATAAGAATGACATAATCTCAGTCATATTGAACTTCAAGTTACATAAGGATGGCTCTATTAGTCAAATTTGAGTAAGTTAGTTAGTTGTACAAACAGTGACTACTTAACTAGCCAAATTTGAGTAAGTTGATTAGTTGTACAAATAGTAACTATCTATTAACTAGCCAAATTCATTACAAACATAAAATTAGCCTTATCTAGCTAGTTAGTTACTTGATTTCCAAAAGCATGTTAAATAGTATCTTCTAATAATTGTAAGTTATAATCAATTACATACTCCTTTCTCCACTATCTTACTGGTCACAAGGTTTGGTAGACAACCTTCTGAGTTCCCTTTCTCTTATTATTACTCCCTCTACCTTGGGTTGGTTTGCTGTACCTGCATGGGCATGGTGGGAGGAGGGCAATGGTGATAAGTTGCCCCTTTATCAGTGTCAAAGTACTTTCTCCACTTTTTTGTAGATTCTGGTGCCTTCGGCTGCATCTGGGGTGTACCCATTTTGGTGTGGCACCTTCTTCCTTTTGCCATTGCCAACAAGGAGTTGTCTTTTTTTTTTTTTTTTTTTTATAGTCACTTGGACTCCATCTTTATTACCAGTCTATGAATAAGTATACAATATCACCACCCACTATCCAATCCTCATAGGGGGGCCCCTCCCCACCTCTTCATGGATAAAGACCACTCTCTCACCAATGACTCCAACTCTCCCACCACTCTGACCACAGATTTTCTCCACCAAGCAGCATCTCTGACCCCCCTGCAGCCCCCAACCAAGCCACCAGCCTGTCAAGGTGTCCTCTATAAGACACTGACACCATGATAACTGGCTCCCCAAGCTCTGTTGCCTCTCCTCCTCAAAAACAAATAGCCAGTGACTGGCCAGCCCAATCCAAATAGCCAACACTCAGGCTAAGGTAATCTACTCTACCTCTACCCCTCCTACCAATTGATCCCTCAGGTCCTCCCACCTCCCCCATACATCATCTCCCCTATGCCTCACCCCCAAGCGATCCCCAATGGCCTGCCAAAAGTCTCCCAACACCTCACACTCTCCTAGCCAATGTTCTGGCATCTGTACAAATTCCCCTTTCTGCTCTACATTATGGCACTCCTCACAGTCAAAGTAACCCCCCATGATAAGGTGTCCTGAGTGAAAGTTGAGCATCACATTCCTCCTCAGCATATACCACCAGACCATCCAGTACATCAGCAGCATCTATTTTTTTACCATGGCACTCTAGGTCCAAACACCATATCAGTCCCACTCCTTTCCAATTCCAACTCCTTGCCAACTACTAGGCCACAGATCCTGGCCCAGTCCCCTTTGGCATTCTACTCTATCACCAATGTTGAACTCAAGTAAAGGTATGCTGCCTAGTAGAATGCCATCCCATCTCCACATCGCTGGGTCCCAAGCCCTCTCCCCCTCATTCCCTTGCTAGCAAATACCAATGCGGTGTGCCCCCTCTGCTATCCCCCACCAGAAACCTTTATATCACAATTGTGCAGTGTTCCGAAGTCCAACTAATGAGAGAAGATCACCAGTCAAGCCTCTCAGTAATGACTGCCTCTCCCAGACCTTCTGCAGCAGGGGAACCCAACCCCCTCCACACAACTCCACCACCCTCTTAAGCCATCATGCCCTCAAGCAGTATAGTCATTTGGAAAAGTCCACCAGCCCAAGACCACCTCTTGCCACCAGTAGGGACAAGGTCTCCCAACTGATCTGACTCTGTCTACCAGCCCAAATCCATCCCTTGGCCACCTTCACCAATCTCTTCACCACCCAGGCTGGGAAGTCCAGATGATAAGCCAAATACCACAGCTTCAGCAGCCAGTATACATTCAAAATCGAGATCCTTCCTGCCAGAGAAAAGTGTCTTCCCCCCCAACCCTGCAGGTCCTCCTCCCAAATTCCAACTCACTGCTCCCACCACAGCCTGGGCAGAACAGATCCATAGACTGACAAATAGATACCCAAGTACTGCACCACCTCACTGGTGGGGACAATTGTTCCAATAACTTCTCCTCCCACCAGGCCATTGCCCAGCACCATTGTTTCACACTTGTGCCAATTCAGCTTTGCCCCAGAGTACTCCTCATACCACTCCACTGTCTTCTTGAGCTCCTCGACATCAGCAATCACTCCCAAACCAACCACTATATCATCTGCAAAGGCTCCAACTTTCCAGCCAATGCCATAGATAGAGAGCCCCACTATTCTCTGCTGAATTCTGTCCATTAGGGGTTCCAAGGAAAGAGCATACAAAATGGGAGACAGTGGGTCCCCCTGAGGCACCCCCCTATCCAGAGGGAATGCTACCCCTCTATGCCCATTATACATGAGCACAGCCCTACTCCCTTCCAGTAGACTGACCATTACCAACTGAAATTGGATGGAAACCCCAATTCTATCTAATACTTTTGCCAGCCAGACTTGTCACACCCAGTCATAAGGCTTCTCCTGGTCTAAGAAGACAAGATACCCATCCAGTCCACAGGCTCTAGCACCTTCAATAACTCCATATACCCAGGCTGTGCCATCTCTAATAAGCCAACCCCCTATGAAGCCCCTCTGCTCAATACTCACAATTTACTGGGCTATCTTCTAGAGCCTTGTGACCACCACCTTAGTCACCAACTTTCTGTCCATATCTAGCAACATTATCAGCCACCAGTTCTTCCAATCCTCTCACCTTCCTTTGTTCTTATAAAGCAGCATCACCAGCCCAAGATCCTGCTCTCCCACCCATCTCCCTGACTACAATATAAAGTCACACAGTGCTATCAACTCTCCCAACATGCTTGGGACTCCAACCATTCACTTCCAGAAGTTCCACAGTAGGCCATCCTCCCCAGGTGCCATACCTGAGGCTGTTGTGGCAAGAACCTGATAGATCTCATCCTACTTTACAGGTATCACCAGGTCACCTAGTCCCTCAACTTATGGTGGGTGCCAATCCTCTAATGTTCAGTCAATGGCTGTAGCATCTGCCCCACCCTCCTCCTCACTCCACAATCCACTCCATCACTCCTTCAGTGATCCAAGGATATCCTGTACACCATGCACTAGTATACCATTCGAGTCAAGTACCCCTTCCCACTGCTGCTGTACCCTTCTCGCCCTAAGTGTCCTCATAAGAAACTTGGAAGGTCTCTCTTCTTCCTCCAGCCCCTGCTAACAAAGCCATGCCATCAGGCCTTGTATCCTTACCTCTTCCTCTTCCCATAGCACCTGTTGTAGTTCCCCAACCTCCATCTTCACTCTCTTTTTTTTTTTTTTTTTTTTTTTTTTTTTTTTTTTTTTTTTTTTTTT
>RBNI01002533.1:0-18211 GCA_003990745.1 Jimgerdemannia flammicorona | reverse complement strand
TGTTGGATTGCGTGAAACAGATCGTCAGGTTCCCATATGGGTAATTACAAACGATTCATTAAATACAATAAGAAACACCTACTTCTCTGTAGAGAATGGGTTGACACCGACAGGGGTTCTGGAGTCGCAAGCATGAGCGTTGACAAATCGTGAGCACCAGATGTTGCTGAATTAACCCTAGCTAATCGAGCTTCCCTATTGTCATTTTTACCGTCGTTTTTCTTCCACATACCTTTGCTACTATAAAAAATAAAAATAAAAATAACAGAACAAAAAATACATCAGCACATAATCCACATAACTAAAAAATAAAAAATAGTTCCATTTTCCATCATCACATATCCAACTCCCCCACCTCCAATAATTTCCTACACTGGTGTGCCAGCATATATCCAAATATTCCACACCTCAACTGTTGACCCGCCGTACTTAGGACTACTCCTATCTCTCCACTCTGAGGTCCCATCAGATACATACAAACTGGATATGTTCGAGCTAGCTGTATCACTGCCAGATGAATTATGCGCACTAGTACTGGTGGCACTGTCACCGTCACCATGTATATTGTCGCATTTGGCTGCGAAATTGAGATCGAGAACACGACCTTGCAGTCGCTGTCCATCCATCTTTGTTATGGCCCACACAGCACTCTCAACTGACTGGAAGATAAGAAATGCATAGCTGGATGGTGTAATACAGAGGTATTATAAAAATATGGCAAAATTTACAGAGAGAAGGTAGAACCAAAAAAAAAAAAAAAAAAAAAAAAAAAAAGAAAAAAAAAAAAAAAAAAAAAAAAAAAAACATACCTCTTGCGCATGCCGATCTTATCGTCCGTTGGTAAATAATAATATACAATATCTCCGAATTCATTAAAAACGTCTTTAATCTCTTTCCAGGTCATCACTGGATTTATATCTCTAACAATGATTGTGTCACTCATATCATTGAGTGTCTTTGCTCGGACTGATCTGATGGCGAGTTTTTCTCTGACAAGGGCAAGTGCAGCCCGTGCACCTTCTGGCTTGAGAAACCCGAAGCAGACGTTGCTGGAAGGAAGAGGGTGAAAAGTGAAGATGAGGACTCCATCATTATATCAATTATCAATGGACAAATACCTGTGCCCGGAGGGCGACGTACCCAGTTCCTGAATCGAATCAAATAAATAATACATACCCAGCTAGCTTGTGTGTGAATTTGTCCTTAATAACATGCATACGGACGATCTCTCCGCATGGCTGAAAAATTGCACTCACCGTATCAACATCCAAGCTGAACAACCCACTGATTAGAATTAGATTTCGATCATTGGCAGGAGAGCTACCAATAGAAGAACTAGCAGCCGCACTCGGTAATGAGATAGAAGAAAAAGTATGAACATCAGGAGAAGAGGAAAAGGAGGGTTCAATTGTTTGGTATGGTCCGTTACTCATGATGTTTGACACGTTTGACTGCCTCCTCAACTTCTCCAAATATTCTTGAACTTGGACAAGTTCGTCGTCTGGCGCACGATGACGTGCAGCTTCCAAAGTATACGATCGCAAGATTATAGAGTTGTGAGGTTGGTGTAAAGTATTCAGTGAGTTACCGTCAATCAAGATAGAGTTATATTGCGTATAGAGCAGTGGAGAATTGTTAAGGTGACGCCAAAGCATCCTTAAATCTTTGCAAGTTTGCGTGTCCGACCAATATTCGTCAGCTGGTGATTTAAGTTTTGATTTGTCGAATATGCCTCTCAACTTGCTTTTCTGCTCTCCAAATAGTAGATCAATCATAGGTTCGATCTTTTCCTCCGTCTCCAAACTCCACACGCACACGTGGAAGTTCTCCAGTAGATATCGGATGAAGGTGCGGGCGTGCGGACGAGGGTAAAATATTTGCTGTTTCAGATTGGATCCCCTTGCTATCAAGCATCCATTCAAATCACAAATAACTAACTGGGTTTTAGATGGTTCGATGAATTGAGATGTCAACTCGCAACCATGGAGATAATCTTCTGTCGGTGGAGGATGCGGAGGTTTGGAGATGCCGTAAACTTGTAGCGTTGTGGGAGTTGTGCATCTTGTCATGTTTGTCTTGGAAATTTGATCAAACAAGGCCTCTGTCCAATTTTTCTGTGAAGTTGTTTTCGCTTTTTTGATTGTTGACTCGGCGATCTCTTCTCCTCCATTGTTCTCAGAAAGTGCTTGTGGTGACGTTATCGATCGCTTTTGAGCGCTGACGACCTTGGTTGCAGTTTTAATCTTGACGATCAGCGTCTCTCTGGTGTGTGAAGTTGCCTTATTGGTGTTGATGCTCTCGGAAGGGGTGACAGCATACTCAGAGGTGAAATCGGAAAGATCTTGAGATACCAATGTATGTGGTTGCACAGAGCCCATCAGCTGATATTCTGTGGTTACCATGGTATCTGATGGTAATGTCATAAATATATCGGAGTTTCCATTCATATAAAAGCATAAATCCACATTTATGTAATTTAAAACCTTTATAACTTACTTTCATGAATTGCGAATGGTTGAGATGTAGCTGTTTCCGAACCCAGTGTGTCTGATTCGGTGGAAGAGGTGCTAGAACCTTCTCCTGTACTCTATAAAGAATGAAATGGTCATTAGCTTTTCTGAAAACTGTACAGAAATTTCAACAATATGTGAGATCTACTCTCTTTTCTCCTTGTATCCCCCCCCCCCCAACACACACACATTCAACACCCTTCCTCGCATGTCATACCAGAATTACGAATAAATTATGCCATACCGTTGAAGTAAACCCTGAACTATGAAGCTGATCGTCATTTAATAGACGTTGCACCATGTCAGGTTTGCGATCTTTCCCATCTACAAGCAAACTTCGAGCGCAGAGAAGAGCAGCCAGATTGGCCTTCGTCGTATGTACATAGGGATTCTTGGCTATGTCATAGTCTACCAGTCTTTGCGCCAACTTGTCCTTGCTATCGCTTTGGTCTACTTGAAGTCGCCTCTCCGCACAAAGTTGAAAGAGTTCGTGGAAGCTCTTCCTTTTGTAAGTGCTTTTGGATTTTGCGCTATGGCAGAAAAAGAGGTGAGGCATCAATACATGAGTAGAGATATCACAGGCTCCAAATAGGTTTTGTTGTCATATCTGTTCTGACAGTTCCGTTCACGTCGCCATTCACGTCGGCATTCCCACCATCTTACATACAAGTTGTAAGTCTTCCTCATAGTATCCCTTGCCTGATATGGGTGTACTCACTTGGATGGGTACTCCATCCTTTCCTTTCCGACTCGGTAGTTTTGCAAGAGGTAGGTACAAAACGTGGCAAAAAGAAAACAAAGTTAGACAGTCACATACGTCATCGGTCTTTACGTTTCCGGGAGCTGCGGAATTATTCAGACGTATATACCTTGGATGACCTTTGCTTTTTCGCAGCTCTGCCTTTTGTTACCGCTGGCGGTTGCAAAGTATTCCGTATGTTAAAGCAATTATACGAGGGATCTTTCGTAGCGAATAAATAAATGCACGGTACATTTAATTCTCCATATTCACCGAATTGTAGAACCGACAATATACCTACTTAACAGTCACCTGTGCGTGTAGAAACGATATGGAAGAAACCGGGGGGGGGGGGGGGTAGGTGAGTTTACGGTCCAAAGACAATGTTCAAATTTGGAAGTACTATCCATGTTTTGGGTCTTTCACTGCTTCAGACACCACGAATCATTCATCAATTCACGTTCCATTCAACCTTCGGCAGAAATAAGTACTTGCGATACCCACCGAAACCTCTCTTAAAGTCAACCGATAGATTTTTCAGTAAGCGTATACCAGTTATACAATTGGGTTTCCAATAAAAACGTAGTCGCTCCAAAAACTAAGTAAAGGTGATTAAATTGGAGAATTAATTTTTGCACCAGGTGAAAAAGTAAACAATATCGTGTCTACATCTCGGTCGGGAAGGCTTGAGTCGGACTTGAATGGACAATATAGGCATTTCCCGGTATCCCAAAAGGCAGCTCCATCCAGCAAAGGCCGGAGAATGTGTATACGTGTCAACAAAAAGGATGGTCTGTCCCTCTAGGCGAATCCTCGATACTACAATATTTACCATCATTTTATATTGTCATTTCCTCCATCGCTTGATTATCATATCATACCGGCGTTTTGGGACCCTCACACGACCAGGATTACTAAGCCAATTAGGGTGACGTGTTTCATTTCGACCCTTTTACGACATGAAAAGTTTCTTTGTGAAGGAAATAGGGGACTTTGCTAACCGCCGAGTGCTGCGAATTCGATTACATGGCGCATCAGTTGATATCAGACGTGCCTAAATCTCAGATGCCTACAAATAAATGCGTCACTGGTTGGCAAACACTCAGCCGCAGCAGATAAAGAAAAACTCTCTTTATTCTTTTTTCTCTTTCCCACCTTTCACCCAAACACATATCCCGCTATCCCACCTTTCATCCAAACACATATCCCGCTTTCCCACCTTTCATCCAAACACATATCCCGCTATGAATCACAATCAGAATAACCGTGGTCGAGGGAATTTTAGGGGCGGAGGTGCTGGGCGCGGAGGCCGAGGCAGAGGACAGAACACAAACCAAACCCCGGGTGGTCCTGCGAGGCAAGCAAGACCGAGCGGAATCACTCCAGAGCAGAAACGGCAAATTGTGGAGCGACGGCAGGAGTCCATTCAAATTTCCAGTGACGGGACAGACGACCTAATTGTGGCCGAAAACGGATCGGAAGATATCCAGCAGCTGGCATTTGTGACACTGGGGCGCAACTCGCGCGCGTTCGAGCACCAACACCGCATGCGCCGCTTCGTCAACTCGTGCCTCGTCAACCTGTCCAACCATCACGACGTCGACACCTCTGGCTTGCTCATCGGCCTTGTTTCCGGCCCGGGCGTCGCGCGCATGAACGACATCATGCTCCAGCCCATGTCTGTCGACGCCGGATTACGAAAATGGCCTGTTTCGTTCCAGTACGTCGTGCTGCCTTTCGTCGGCGTGCTCACCAGGGAAAAGGTATGCCAGACGAACATGGTCCAGCAGGCAAACACCATCTACACGGCCGTCTACGTGCATGCGGAACAATTCTTGCTGAAGGGCGTTCTCAGATGTATGCAGGAATTGATGGACAGGCAATCACTGCGTGATTACAACGTCTCTCCCGAACAAATGCGCGCCGAGGACGCTGGCGCATGCACAGTCACAACTTTTCCGCACGCTCTCCTCGCCATCACCCGCCTCGTATTCCAGCTTCTCACACGAGTACGTGACGCAAAGTTTGAAGATCATTTCACGTCTATCGTGGACCAACTCCTTCACCTTGCTGCCCGATGCCCTCAGATGCCTCCCGACACTGCCGGCCGCGCATTCGAGCGCGATATTCTCAACCGTGAAATAGAACGCATCAACGCCATCATCTTGGATGCCAAGGGTCTGACGCTCCCCGCAGCGCCTGATTCTATAATCAAACGAAAGCCACCCGGGACAACAGCCAACATCGAATTCCTCGAGCGTAACTTCGACCCCCCAGGCGACTTCTCCCCAGACGGCCCGCGTCACGACAACGACCAGCCAAACATCGCTGACATCCAGGTAATCCCAACGCAGGCGGAGGTGACATGCAAACGGACGCCGTTCCTGCCGGCGAACGGGGTTCCTGACGCGCCGCACTTCATCGAGCCGGGATGGAAGCGGCAGCTGGACATCCACTTCCGGCTGTTCCGCGAGGACATGCTCGACCCACTGCGTAAGGGCATTTTGGCGTTCTTACGGCTGCTCGAGCAAATGACGGGGGAAACGCGCATGGCGCTCTCGCAGCAAGGCCGATTGCGTCACATGGTAGACGAGAACGTGGATCTGAACGTGTACTGTGACGTGCACTTCCACGGCCTCAGATTAACCAAACAACAGCGTGTGTCTGTCGAGATCTCATTCGCACAGCCAAAGTCATCCACCGCACGAACGGCGGATCAGCGTAAGGAGTTTTGGGAGCGCTCCAAGAATCGCCTGATGCAGGGCGGGCTCATCTGCTTGGTGTGGAAGGACACCAGGGGCCGCACCGAGACAGCTACCGTTGCGCCGCTACGCATGATATTTGGCATCATCATCGACCGCGATGTTCGGCAACTGGCTCTGAATCAGGATCACGCCATCATAACCATCGCGTTGACTGACCCGTCTGTCTACCTGCTGATGCTCGAAGCTGCCGAACAGGGGGGCGGACAGGACGTTGAGCATTTCATGGTCGAGTCGCCGGGGGTCTTCTTTGAATCCTATCGCCCCATCCTCAAGGCTTTGCAGCAGTGCACGCCGGTTACGTTGCCATTCGGGAGATATTTGGCTCCGACTGCGGCTGACGTCGTGGGGCCGAATAATCGCGAAGACTTTGTCGAACCACCATTGTACACGAGAGCGCCCGGGTTCGCTTTCGATCTGTCGGTTATACTCGAGCCTGGACAGGTTTACAACCTAGTGACCACGGACAAGGCATCAAGAGCATTGGCGGTTACCATGTTACAGCAACATAGTACGTTGGATGATACGCAGGCGAGAGCGTTGGTGGAGACTTTATGTAGAGAGGTTGCTTTGATTAAAGGGTAAATATCAGTGTTTCGCTTCAGCGTAATTCTTCTGGATTAGGTGATTCGCAAAAAAGCAATGTATCCACATTTATTAATGAACATTTTACATTTTTCCTCCAGGCCTCCAGGAACAGGCAAAACCAAGATCGGCATCGACCTCATGCGGGTATTCCTCCACAACGCCAATAAAATGCAATGTGGACCCATCCTCTGCATCTGTTACACGAACCACGCTCTCGACCAGTTCCTAGAGCACTTACTCGACCAAAACGTGAAGAGCATTGTGCGTGTGGGAGCACAATCCAAGTCCGAGCGGCTGCAGGACCACAATTTGGAGCAACTTATGCGGTCGCAGGCGCGGTCGTTTGACACGCGACAAGCCATTTACGAAGGCAGAACGAAATGGGATCAGGTGTCTAAAAACCTGCTAGACATCGACAAGTCGCTCCAAACTGGTACCCTCCCCTGGAAATACCTCGGTCCTTACCTGATGGATTACTGGTACGATCATTATCGAAATCTCAACAATGAGAACGCGTTCGAGGCGGAATTTGAGGATGAGGATGATGGCGGAGGTGCATTCCAGACAGTCGGAGCGAAGAATGAGGATGGACCTTACCATCGCTGGATTTCGGGGAGCGATATCAAACGGAGGCAGGAGTATCTCGAATATTTGCGGAAACAGAAGAAAAAGGCGCGTAAAGAACGGAAGGCGAACATTAACAGGTACGCAGAGTTGGGCCTGGACGCGGATTTGAACGGAAATTACTCCTCAATGCGACAGCAATCTCCCGAAGACATCGCGGCGCAGGCAATCCATATTCCGAAGACAAACCGACCACTCGTCTTACTGGAAGCGGACGGGAACGTGTGGAACATGTCGCTCGAAGAGCGCAGGCGACTCAGCGATTCGTGGAAGCGGCCTGTGCAAGAGACTATGCTGGACGAGCTGAAGCGATTGCTGGAGGAATCGGAGAAGATTGAACAAAACATAAAGAATGCATACGACGAGATGCGCCGCGTTATCCTCAAGAAGAGCACCGTCATTGGCATGACCACCAACGGCGCCGCAAAGTACCAGACCCTTGTGAGCTCCGTCGCCCCTAGGATCATTGTTTGTGAGGAGGCAGGGGAAGTACTAGAGTCCCATATCCTCGCTACACTGTCGTCGTCTACACAGCACTTGATCTTGATCGGAGACCACCAACAATTGAGACCGCATGTCGCGACCTACAATCTATCGGCCGACTCGCACGTCGGAAGAAATTACAATCTCGATAAGAGTCTGTTTGAGCGCTTGGTGACGGCCCCCGTTAACACACTTCCAATGTCGATTCTCACGACACAAAGGTACGCATTTTCCTGGGGTTTAACATATAAATACTATATTCTGTCTATTCCTTAACATAATACTCATTTAATTTCTAGGCGTATGCGACCCGAGATTGCAAATCTCATACGAAACACACTTTATCCTGATCTTGTCGACGGCGGTTCTGCTTTGACCCACCCACCTGTCGGTGGGATGAAGAAGAATCTATACTTTATGGACCACAACCATCCCGAAGATAGCAAGGACCAGTTTGGAATGCAGTCGTACTCTAACACGTTCGAGGTTCGGATGATAGAGGCTCTAGTGAAATATCTAATCCGGAATGGATACAACAAACACGGCGATATCGCCGTTCTGACGCCGTACTTAGGCCAGCTTGCGAAGCTCCGTAAGGTTTTGATGAATAGCTTTGTCCTGGTTATTGATGAGAGAGATCAGGAGCAACTTGAAAATATGGATTTGTTAACTGCTGAGAACGAGGAGGCGGAGCGTGTCGAGCAGAATGTCGTCAAAGGCATGGTGCAGAAAACGCCGTTGCAAAAACAGGTGACGCTTCGAACGATTGACAATTATCAGGTATGTGTCTCGTAACAAATGTTTAGATTTACTAGTAGAGAGGATCATATCGTTATTCAGAAAAACCTTATTATCACATTTAATGTATAGGGGGAAGAAGCCAAAATCATTATCATTTCCCTAGTACGTAACCTTCGAACGCAAGATGGCGCTGGCAAGGGCATAGGATTTTTGAAGTCCCCGAACCGGACCAACGTCCTTCTCTCCAGAGCCCAACATGGCATGTTCTTGCTCGGTAACGCTAACCTGCTTGCTAGGAACGAAGCGGGCATATGGCCCAAGATTATCGACCAACTTCGAGAGACAGATTGCGTCGGTCCGGGGTTCCCAATTCTGTGCCAGAAACATCCCGACACGCAGAACATTATTGACACCCCCGAAATGTTTAGGCTAATGGCGCCGCATGGTGGGTGCAACTTGCCGTGTAGCTACAACATGGATTGCGGTCACGTTTGTCCTTGTCAGTGTAAGTATTCACATTCCCCGTTCATTTTTGTATACATGAGCTGCAGAATTTACCGAATTGCGCGTTAATTCTCTCAGGTCACTCTGATGATGAGAGGCATGTCATGGTCACGTGCCCGCAACCTTGTCCTCGACTCCATCGTATTTGCAATCACGCATGCCCCAAACGGTGCGGTGACGACTGCGGTTCTTGCAAAGAGATTGTAGGCGATATTTTCCTGCAATGCAGCCATATATTCCGTCAACCCGAGTGTTGGCAGGCAAGAAATCCCTCCCAGATCGCCTGCAAGGAGCGCGTCGAACGGGCCATGCTTGGCTGCGAGCATAGCACAACCATGGCCTGCTCCGACGACATCAAGAACGTCCGTTGCAAAAAACAATGCGGCGTCGTACTCCCGTGCGGACACCCGTGCAAGCGCCAATGCCACGAATGCCAGGTTGAAACCAATGCTCGGTCCAAGGCCCAGGCAAATGCCAAGGACGTTGTCATCAAGGTGCCGCGCACCTCCCACGGTGCTTGCCGCCAGGTGTGCGACAAGGCGTTATTCTGTGGCCACTCGTGCGCCAACGCGTGCCACCCAAACAAGGACTGCCAGCCGTGCCAAAAAGAGTGCGTTACGAGGTGTGTGCACTTCACGTGCCAGAGGCCGTGCAGCGATACGTGTCCCGCCTGCTGCGAGACTTGTCCATGGCAGTGCTCGCATCAGGGAAGGTGCTTGCTGCCATGCGGGGCGCCGTGCAATCGGTTGCCTTGCAACAAGCGGTGCGATAAGCTTCTCGGATGTGGTCATAGGTGCCCGTTGGTGTGCGGCGAAGTTTGTCCCTTGGAAAAGTTCTGCGTTGTCTGTGCTGATGACGCTACGAAGGATATGATCGTTGACGTAGTCATGCAGCAAACTTTGCGCGAGGTGAATGTAGATGAGGACCCGCTGTTGATCTTGTCTTGTGGTCACGCGTTGACTATGTCCAGTTTGGATGGTATTATGGAAATGAACCAATTCTACGTCGTATCCAACCCCATGGCAGAGACACCGGAGTTCACTGCCTGTCAGGAAGTGCCAGGGGAAGAGGTGAAGCAGCAAGCGTGTTTTCTTTGTCGAAAGCCCATTGTGGAGTTGCGTCGTTACGGGAGACGTATTAAGTATGCACAGTTAAGTGTCAGGTCGAAGAAATATATAAAGGCGCAACAGGGCAAGATCAAAGTCGTCAGAACCGATTTGCGCGGAGTACAAGCAGAACTGGAAAAATCAGCTCCCCAGTTTCACGTGTGGATATCCAAAAACATGAGTACACGCCCCATTGGTCAGCCAGGCGCCAGTACCGACAGGAGTGCAGACCCCGTGAGTGAGCCAAACGTCAGTACCCGACTATTGCGATCCCTTCCCGCAAACAAGCTCGTCTTGCCCGTCGAATATTTCCAGCAGATCATGAAAATATACAGCATTCCAAAAGAACAGGCAGATCGCTGGACAAAGCACGTCAAAACAGTCCTTAATTGCTACCGCACCTTGACAGGCATCTACGAATCCGCCTACGGCTCGCCCGCGAAGCAGCTCTTTGACGCTTCCGTCGCACACCTTTACCGGTCTAAAATCTGGGGCGCGATGGACGAATTCGGCGACCAGGCCGAGTCTTCCAGCTCCTGGAGCGATGCGGCAACGGCCACTTCCATCATCCACGAGTGCATCCGCGAGTGCGGCATCCCCCCGGGCGGCATGGACGGCTCTTCGTCCGTCGAGTCCCTCCAGGAGATTGTCAACGTCCAGCTCCTATTGCACCAACAGGCCATCGGCGTCTTGGAAGTGGCGGGCCTGTCGTCTGGGTGGTACTGGTTTGTCGACGACCTGATCGAGGCCATTATGCTCCATGTTGAAAAACTGATGGTTTCTGCCGAGCAGGGGAAGTACTTTCGGCATCTGGCCAACGCGCGGTTGACTCTGATGGACGCTTTGTACAAGAGGGTGCAGTGGCTGGGGAGAAAGCCCGTAACCGATGAGACCAGGCCCGAGCGTCTTGTCGTTTTGGATGGACTGAGTGTGAGGTTTATTGAGGAGAGGAAGATTCTTAGAAATGAATGCCCCCTAGGGATTCGCGACCAATGCATGGCAAGGCTTGAAGAGCTGAAAAGGAAGATGGAGGACGCCATCAGGAGGGCCCAAAGTGGTACGTTCTATTCGGAGGTCACTCAGCAAGAGAGGGTTGAGTTATACCGCGCCATGGCGGTGGAGGTCGGTGGGACGGGCCACTGGTACCGTTGCAGGAATGGACATCCTGTAAGCCATTTTTCTACTTTGTGAGCGAATTTTTCATTTTTCTTTACCTCTCTTGAGGGAGAGGGAATACACATTTATCACTAACGCGTTTTCACCAAATTTATTGTCTTGCACGAATAGTACGTTATCGGAGAATGTGGGATGGCAATGGAGTCGACTCGCTGTCCGGAGTGCGGCGCACCAGTTGGCGGTGGCAGGCACAGGTTGCACGTGGACAATTCTCACGACGACCAGTTCGAGAGGAGTATGGCGAACAGGCGGTGACCGATGCAGGGTTGTCCTTGTATAAGGAAATCGACTTTTGTCGGGTGGATCGAAACAGTATTTTTGTTTTTTTTTTTTTTAAAAAAAAAAAAAGAAAAAACGGGTTTATCAATATTTGTTCACATTAAAATTAGGGGAGAGGGTTTAAAATCATATTGTCATCCTGTAATCCTGTAATATTTCTACACACGTGCTGATCAAGCGAACCGTATGTCGAAGTAAGAAATTTGGAACAGCCAGATGCACAGAAATAAAAGTTCCATTCACAGACGATATGAGGTAGAGACAATGCCGTCATGGTGCAACAAGTTTTTGACACAAATCATTGTAATTCTCGAGATGCCATTACCTCTATGCGCAATCGCCAATCCACTCCTGCATTACCATGCCGGTGGACCCCTGCCACGCAATTCTAGACACCGCGGTCCGTACGGCAAAAGACGCGTCTATATTTTGACGCGAAACGTAAACTGTACGTACAAACAATTGTCGAGCGACGCTGCCCCAGACGACGTTTGATTCCGTCCAAAACGCCGCCGGCAGGTAGTTCAGATTGCAAATGGCGACAGGGATGTCATTCTTTCGCCTCTGGATTTCGAGCAGGACCGACTGCTCGACGCCGTTGTGCCGGTGGCGTATGAATCTAGGGTTAGGGGTGGATTTGGCAATGCTTAATTTATTGCGCTCGCGAGTCACGCCGTAGCTCATGAATGGGATATTTTCCTGCACAGTGGCAAGGCACCACACAAGATTGAGGGGAAGTCGGGTCACATTAGGGGGTATGTGGACGTCTTGGGTGGCGACGTACCCTGGGATTGATGAAAGGAATTGCGAAGAAGGGTTGCGGGAGGCGCCGGTGATGGAGGCGATCATGATTTGTGGAGTTGGTTAGAGCGGATGATTGATGAGGAATGCGCTCAAAAAAGCTCACGGCATCCTTTTTATAACGTCATCGCAACGCTTGACAGCTGGCTCGAGGTATACACGAATTCGAGCTTTCTCAGAATGGAAGTATCGGCCGACCAACAAACGCCTGAAACACTGATGCGGAAAATCCGACCCGAAGTAGTGGGTATTAAATCCCTGGTGTGAATGATCGAACAAACTTGTCAGATCGTTGCAAGTTGAAATGCCATAGTGATGTCACTCACCTCGCCAGATTTCAGACATGTTCAAATCGCGCCCGCAATTTATGAGCTGCACCCAGCGCCAAGGCGTTCAAGAACGGCCGGCGAAGATCGTACACTCACCCTTCTTTGAATTGCTTTTAATGCGGGCTTGATTCCTGGACAAACCGAGCGCCTCTAGATTTTACTTCCGAGAGGATCGGTACTTACTACCGGCGTCGGTGCGTACACTTTGGGCCTTAGAAATAACTTGTATTTCGCATTTGTACGCCGGGATCCTCAGGTAAAAAGAGCCCGCACAATTGATGTGGTCCCACAATTCCACGGCATTTGAGAATGTGCGTCATTGCCGTGCACAGTTCTGGATTCGGCCTGTGTCCGCCTCACTAAACATCCCATAACATAAGCGACATCAACACCATGAGTTAATCTATTACAAATGTAAAAAAAAGGCAGGAACGCGCGTCCCTTGTATGCTGTGTACCGTGGGACCCTTTGGTTGGGTTGCTGGATGTAAACAACTAAGGGCGCCGTCAGGCATCACGTAGTGACATATTGATGGCGCAGCGAGAGGGCCATCCACGAGGGATGGAAAACGACTTTGTAAAGTACAAGGAGTCAATCTGCAAGATAAACACTGCGCAACTGAATCTAAAAGAAACCAATAGCTTGGCTCAAGAAAAACAAAAAAAAAAAAAAAAAAACAAAAAGATAGACAAAAAAAAAAAAAAAAAAAAAAAAAAAAAAAAAAAATTGCGTCTTCGTCGTATTGTACTGTTTTCATTCAACCATCCACATGACCTGCGCCAGCAACATATTCCACATTTCCAACCTCCACTCAGACACCATCGACGCTCCTCCACCACCTTCCAATCTCCTCTTTCAACGCCGCATCAACCTTGACATCCGCCCACCGCATTGGCAAACCCGTGAACGGGTCCGTTCCCCTCCCCTCTCTGCCCGCACACTGCTCCAAATGCTTCCGTACCGTCGAACGATCACACGCGTGCCCCGACGGAAGCCGCACGGGGTTACGCATTGGTTGCGTGGTGATCGGGTCAATGAAGTGCGTGGGGCAGGGAGGAGGGCCAGGGTCGGACTCGTTGTCGGAGGTAAGATCGATGATGTCGGCAGTGGAGATGGGTGAAGAGGAGGAGGAGGAGGAGGAAAGGTCGGTGGTAACGACGGCGCGAATTTCGGTGCGCACAGCGGGGGGGCAACGGGGGGAAGGAGTTGCCCAAATTTCGAGGTGACGGAGGGAGGGGAGGCGAGAGTTATGAACTTGGAGTAGAAAGGGGAGGGATTTGATTAATGTGAGATTGGAAACGTGTGTGCGATTAAATGAATGGGAATAAGAGCTCACCGTGGTTGATGACGATCTTAAGGGAGTGGGCACGGTGGAGGATGTGTGCACGTGGAGTGAAGGTGGCAGGCGGGGCGGTGGCGTTGCAAAACTGGGAGAGGAGTTTGGATCGTTTCAATAACGTGACGCGCGTGACAATAGTTTGCGGTATCTTTAGAAGTGACTTACCCTAGACGTGGCTTTCCTCAGCTCGCCCACAACGTCAAGCGCCCTGTCTTGGTGGGCGCCCGTGTCGCGGAAGGATGGGTTGACGATGCAGCCAATCTGGCATATCGAGTTGTCATTCGCATCAGCATTCCGTGGTCATTTTGCATGCGAGGTGTAAACCACGCACCGCTACACCGAATTCGGAACGAAGCTGATAAGCGAAGCTACTACACACCTCACCAATCCTATCCTGGACCTCTATTTTTCCCAGGAATATCCACACATCGTGCTCCGAAGCCGCGGCGTTGGGCAGTGTGGACGCGTAGAGGGAGAAGAGGTGGGACGCATTCTGACCGACACGGGGGTCGATGACTACAGCGGCGAGGTTGACGGGATACCTGTGTCGGTTTGGTGGAAATAAGGTGACCTTGAGCTAGAGAAAGGGAAAACCAATGTATATGATGTAATTGTGACAGGGTTCACGTACTTAAAGTGCACCACGAGGTCGACGGGCGGCTTAACGAATCGCTCGACAAGGAAGCCCTTTGTGTTTGAGAGGCCGGTGAGGAGGTTTGCGGGCTCATGGCCGTCGCGGGTGACGGTTGTTGTCTTTATGGTTGTATGGAGAGAAGGGTGTGCGGCATAGTTGATTAGAGTGGTCATTGGGTCATTGAGGAAAGGAGTTGTATAAGTGTGACGTGAGTTCGTTTCTGTGACGAACACAAGCCACCTTCCTTTTTGCTCAGAATGCGGAATGCGGACTTTACCTGTTCGTAGAAATGTTTGGTTCCCTTTGCTATTGATATCTTTCGGGTATACTGTCTAATGCAATTTTTTTTGGTTCAATGGAATGATTGTGTGTGTGCGTAGGTCTCAATGGGTATATAGATCTTGCTATAATGCGAAAGATGGATTGGCGAGTGGCTTGTCTGCAGAAATTTCTTTGACCCGAGACCCGAGACCCGAGACACCAAAAGTCCATCTTCTTCCCTAAATTGATACACCACCAAACTATGAAGTTCGCCAAGCAGCTCTCCCTTCGCACCATCCCAAACTGGGAAGAACACTACGTCGACTACAAGGGACTCAAGAAGTACATCAAGGAGTCCCAACCCAAATACGCAGGTACCGTATTCCAATGCGCAATTTTCGACCGCCAGTCATATTCTTCCACCATTCACACATTCACCCTACCCAATTACATTACCACAGAAAGTAACAACGACGCCACCCTCCTCGCCAGTATCTCGGACCACTTCCGCGAACTGCTGGTCGTTGAGCTGCAGAAGGTCGAGGGCCACTACTTGATCAGGTCCAAGGAGGGCAGCGAACAGCTGGAAGAACAGAACGCCGCGGTGAGTATCTTTTTGTGTGTGGGTCTGGGTGTGGTCTCATCGAGTAAGGACGGCCAAACATAGAAACCGTCAACGGGAGGATCCCACACGCTACTGGTCTACTCGTTTCACAGCTGCATGGCGAATATTACTGTCACCTCCGATCCTTTGCTCTACCGGCTACTGTGGGGCTAGCGAACGTGACCCGAAGAGGACCTCTGTTTGTTCTCCACTCCCTTCCCCTCTCCTTTCCCTTCCTTATCCTTTCACTTCCTTATCCTTTCACCCCCGATGACTTCATGACAATTCTTTTGGGTGAGGTGTTTTGGCGGTCACACTACGGACGAGGCTGAGATGTGGCGTTGCTCAAGTACAACGTCAAATAAACCATCAAATCCAACTACCATATCACTTGCTGATGTTGGGGCAACGGGGGGGAGAAGGGAGAATTGGGTGCGGGAAGGAGTTGGGTTAGGACCAAGTTTTTTTTTTTTTTTTTTTTTTTGGCTGCTATCACTAACCCCCCACCCCTCACGTCGAGTCGTCTCAACGCACTAGCGAGCTGTCCTAACTCCCCCGTTGATCTGGTTTCGGTTCGATCCGGCTTGCTTCGTTTCCCTTACCATGTCCGCGTCGTTGTTTCCGCGTACTGATCAGATCGCCTTGATTCCTTCTCCTTTCCGCACTTCTTTCCTTCTGTACGCACATAGTGGGTGACCGGCATGACCACGGAGGATCAGGTGAAATGGTAAGTGTAGGGAAGATATATTCGCGTCACAATTTTTTTTTTTTTTTTTTTTTTTTTTTGATGACGGAACTGTCATTCCCTTGTCACAGGCGTGAGCAAATGACCAAGTTGCTGCAGGCGCTGGAATATCTGACAGGTGAGTTACGAGATTGGGATTGCGAGGAGCTATGGATGTCTCCGAGTCCTTTGTAATGGATTCGGAAAGCATGCGCCTGACCAGATTGGCATGAGAAGGCCACTCGAAACTTTTCAATGGGCATAGGGTGCATGCAGGGCTTGATAGGCATAGTGACACTCACATTGCACCTCTCAGAATTCTCTCAAACGAACATCACGGCCTTCCAAAAGATCTTGAAGAAGTACGACAAGCACTTCCGAGCCAACGTGATCTTCTCGTCATCAGCCGCCGCCGCCGCCGCCGAAGCAACCGTCGCCTCCGAAGCAGCCGTCGCCTCCGACCCACTGTCATCCACCATTGTCTTCGACGGTACCCCGCAGCCGGCCACTAATGGCCACAGCGGCCGCATGTTCGCACATCGCGGCAGCGTCACAGCACAGGGGAAGGAAATGTGGGGGCTCGTCACCGCGTGCAAATTCGCCAGGAGCGAGGATGATGAAAATTTGTTGTTTAGGGCTAGACAGGTCGGTGTTAGGAGGGCGCCGGGGATGAAGGTATTCTACTGTCATGCCGTTTTTTTTTTTAACTTACTTGAACACACATATATATATCAGCTTTACCGCAAGCGTGTCCCTCCGCTCCCACCGACGGACGCCGACGCCCTGAACCAGCTGCATATTGTCGAATCCGATATCCCAACCGTGTCGAACCTCGACCTCGACGCGCTGCCTATGGGTAAGATCTCGAGGCTCTGGGTCGTCCTCGCCAAGGATGGGTTGAGTGCGCCTATCAAGGTGCCCGTCATCGTCGCAAAGGTAGGTAATTGGAGGAAGGTAGTAGGGCGATTATATTAGTGAAAGGATTCGGTGACGCTACAATGGGTGTAAGCCGTTATGCGGCATAATGACTTCACGATGGCGCTCCTCAATTTTGATTCCCTTCCGCTCTCTAGGGGGTTCGAGACGGTCCAGTCGTCGGAATGTAAGCCCTTTTCTTTTCACGTATCATTTCCAACGCCTCCACCCCCTTTCTCATACTCATCATCCCTCATCCTTCTCCTTCCTCTTCCTCTCTAGGACCGCTGCTCTGCACGGCAACGAATTAAACGGTATCCCGCTGATTCACCGCCTCTTCTCTCAGGAGCTCCAGCTCTCCGCCCTACATGGTACTGTCGTCGCCGTCCCCGTCACAAACGTTCCAGGCTACCTGTCCGGCGTCCGCACCTTCAACGACGGCGTCGATCTCAACCGCCTCATGCCTGGGTAAGGAGAGGTCTGTCTGGATTTTGTTGGAGAATTCGAGGAGCAATGCTCACCCTCCACCCCACCTCACCCTGTCCCACCACAAACATACACAGCAAGAAGAATGGGTCGATATCGCAGGTGTACGCGTACAACCTGATGGAGCGGATTGTGTCCAAGTTCAACTACCTGCTGGACCTGCACACCGCCTCCAAGGGCCGCGTCAACTCGCTCTATGTGCGCTCCAATATGGTCAACGAGGTCACAAGGGAGATGAGTAGGCTACAAAACCCGCAGGTGAGGTTGGATTCCTAGTACGTGGTTTGGCGTTGCCAAACGGAGACGTGAATTCCTCTAAACTCGCCAACTCCCACCACACACGCAGATCATCGTACATAACACCTCGCCCGACGGCTCCCTACGCGGCGCGGCGATGGAGCTCGGGATTCCGGCCATCACGGTCGAGATCGGCGACCCGGCACGGTTCCAGAAGCGGTTCGTCAAGAACGCCCTGCTTGGCGTTACCAACATCCTTGGGCACCTCAAGATGGTTCCCGATGAGCACGATCTGCCAGAGTTCGATCCTGTTGTTTGTGCTAAAAGCGTGAGTATGGACGGGTTTGCCGTTTTTTTTTTTTTTTTTTT
>RBNI01002532.1:0-18220 GCA_003990745.1 Jimgerdemannia flammicorona | reverse complement strand
AAAAAAAAAAAAAAACCAGTCTTTGATATAACTTCGCTCAGTCTTTTACTTTCTTTACAATATATAATCACCTAAGTCATACTCATAAAACTAGGAGACAGCATGGTTAACATTTTCTGGCATCGTTGTTTATGATTGCTACGATTACTCTTCTTGTTAATTAACAGTTTCAGCTATATTCTTTGTATAACCTATTGCTATTGAGGTGACGTCACGCGGCATGACACATTGACATGACTGACGGAAACAGTTAAATCGTCCTTCACTGACAATGAGCTCTATCCCGGCGAAAGCGGTAAGTGTCAAAGTCCTCTTTTGCAAGAATGGTAACCGGTTTGACTCATCACCATGTGCATTTTCGACAGATATTCATTACCCAGTACTTTCAGAAGTAAATGGTCATAACTATTTTTTGTCAAGTTACCACCATTCTCAAACGAGTGGAACGTGCGTGGCAAAAACGTTTCTTGCCTGTAGCCAAATCTATGCGAGCTTTGGATCATTCCAAGTGGAAGGTAATTCAATTTTTTTTTCTCTCTTTTCTTTGACAAGTGGTACAGAACTTCTTAACAAGTTACTACCTTACCCAGAGAGGAGAGCGGTTATGCGTCATTCTCTTTTTCTGCATCATCCACCCAGTGGACCCTATGAACGCTTCTTTGACGGTTACTACCGCCAATTGAGTGACCGAGAGCGGTGATGCGTCATCCCCTTTTCCGCGGGATATCTCATTGTTGCCTGTATTAGTGTAACCTCCACCTTTTCTTTTTCCTATCTCTCTCAGTCCACTCTTGGACCTGACCCCAACATCTAAACTCATTAATGAATTTAGTTCCGATCAATAGGTCAAGCTTTAACGAACAAATGTATGAAAGCATCTAGTTACAGCCCTGGATCGAAACAATCGCCGATAAGCTATTGGGGTTCGGGTAAGAACGGAATATTATCCAACGTTACTAGTTTACGTTACTAATTCTAACTGTACAAATTCATTAAGAGATACTGATATATACTAATTCTTTTTTTTTTTTTTTTTTTTTTTTGACAAGTGGTGCGGAACCTCTTAGTCACTACCTACCCTGAGAGGGTAGAGAGCGGTGATGCGTCATTCTCTTTTTCCGCATCATCCACCCTGTGGACTCTGTGGATGCTTCTTTGACGGTAACTACCGCCAATTGAGTGGCCGAGAGCGGTGATGCGTCACCCTCTTTTCCCACAGTGGTTGCCGATCCCCCCCTCTTTTTCTGCATCATCCACCCTGTGGTCCCTGTGGACGCTTCTTTGACGGTAACTACCGCCAATTGAGTGGTAGAGAGCGGTGATGCGTCATCCTCTTTTCCACAGTGGTTGCTATCCACTTTTGTAACTGTTGCTGTTATCCCGTTGCATTTCAAGAAAGAAGTGGATGTGTCTAATTATGTTTCCCATTTTTTCCAAGGACCACAGGTGCTGGACGTTCAGAAATTAAATCGGTTTTGAGAAGATACGATCAAAGACTGGAGAACCCGACAAATGGAGGTAGGAAATGAAAGGTGGTACGTTTGTTCAATATTTCTAAGAGTTAAATTCCTGTAATGCGCAAATAGATGGTGGTTGCAAGCAACTATGAAGAGTCAAGCCTACAGTTATTGGATGTCGCGCACGATGGGAGGGCGGAGATTATCGCGACTCTTATAGGAAAACGTGCTATACAAGATAGGGGTGAATGCGTTGTGGCGAATATTGGGACGACATATTCTGCGCTGAGCGGTGATGGAGAAGATGAAGAAAGTGACGCCGTGCTTTTAGAAGGTATTGTCAAGGTAAATAAATTAGAGTAGGTTGGATACTTAGCATTAACATAATCTATACTAAACAGGAAACAATTATCAGGCGAACACACTCTCATCTGATAAAGATTCCGGATCAGAGTATCTGAGGTATGGTTATTATCTCCCGAGTTATGGTTATTATCTCCTGAGGTATGGTTATTACATATGACTATTGTTTATTTTACAAACAAATTCATATGGTTTCTTTTATTTATTTTATTTATTTATTTTTATTTTTTATAAAAACGGCAATAGCTCAGATGAGGATATTGATCACTGAATTTTACGTAAAAATGGACCAATCCCGAAAGTGGCGTTTGTCGTCTGGTGTGCAATTATTTATCCTCATGGCAAGAATCTAACAGTCGAATCACTAGTACACTCCTGAGTCATTGATATGAGTAAAGATGGAGAATGGAATGAATATTCAGCGTAACATCCGAAAATTGCCAGAAATGGATCAAAAGTTCGCACAGTCTAACGCGGTTTGTTGCAGTAAGTTGGGATACATATCGTAGTTAGTGTTTTCTCTTTCAATATCACTAACTGAATCTAAATTTTCTCATTTCAGGCTAAAACCATAAGTGAGCTAAGAAACGATTTAATTTAGAGACAAGGACGAGTCATATACCAAGAAAGGCACTATAATGCTGAACGGGTTGAGAATGTGATGAAGTTGTGAGTATTTGGTTCTTGAATCAACATTTTGCAATGAATTTACTGATATATTTGTTGCCTATCAACAGCCTTATAGAATTTGAAGACCCTGACAAATAGCTGCAATAGCCTCATCTTAAAACCGGGTCAACCGGGGTCATTTAACAAGACGTCACGCGTCGGACGACCTTGTTTACTTTACTATTCTCAATTTCCAAGGTTTTACGCAATGATGACAGACCAAGAGGTTAGTTACTTTTTATAACGAGGGGGAACATGAAATGGCACCTACGCCCATACGAGCTCCATAATCCTATGGATTGCGTTTGGCCGATGCTTGGCAGAGAATCTTCTACCAACTGTTGACTCGTCAACCTTTGCTGGCCTCTCTTGTGCGTGCGTGGTCGTAGACCTCTGACCAGTGCCAGAGGCAATGATATCCTACGCCCATACGAGCTCCATAATCCTATGGATTGCGTATGGCCGATGCTTGGCAGAGAATCTTCTACCAACTGCCTTGACTCGTCAACCTTTATTGGCCTCTCTTGTGCGTGCGTGGTCGTAGACCTCTGACCAGAATATCATTGTTGGTAGTGTTCTGCCCCCTAATGCTCGGTGTTTTTTTTTATCTTTGAAATCTGCAAATTCCGGTACTAATCATTTATTTTTCGGAGTATTTTGGATATTCTCGAATATGGATCAGAGCATGTTGAAATACATACGGAAAACGAGAAAGAGATACTGAAGCTTACCAAGTCTCAATCAAAATTGAACGCAACATTTTGGCATATGCTAAAAACAAAGCCACGACTTTGCTTGTCAACTTTGACAGATCACTGAGAAGACCAGAGCTTCAAAATTGGCTAAAAACAATGCAGGCTAAGGTAAATCGGAGTTTGCATAAAATGTATGGCTAAATCTCATTAAATCATACAAAACTTTTACAGCGGCATTTTGAGTCGGAAAAGCGGCTCTATCGTGAAAACCTGAAGACAAGAAGTCCTGGGCGACAAAACCATCGTCACTCCAGATACAAGGTTGATACCACGCATTGCAACATCGTTGCTAAAACCTTTTTTGTGCTCACAGGTCGAGAAAACCGGCCATTCTAAGAAGCGTAACGACGGCAACGATGAGCACGAGGAAGGAACAGTGAAGCGTGTTAGAATTCATGGGGTGAGCCATCAATTGGCACTGGATCTTAAGGGCTGGTTTGACGCTAATGTGTGGTCAAATATGTATCATCAATAACTGCTTTGGCAATATGAAAGGCATGAATTAATCAGGTGCGTTTTCTCGCACTGCTTGTTTTCTTAAAAACTTAACATAATATTTTGTTATTTATAGAAAGAAATCATCGAGTGTGGCAATATCTACACGGAAGAACCGAGAAAGACCATGCGGATATCGCAAGAAAATTGGCCAATGCATGGATGGAATTTTCCGCTCATATGTTGTTGATATTGAGTATAGAGCGATCGAAGTAGGGAAGCAGTTCGAAGGGTTAGAACTAAATTCTTTCGATACTCCTATAAAAAAAGTGCAGATAGGTAGATGTTTTACGATGAGAACCAAAATAAAAACAACTAAGTAATGTTGCTCTACAACGCAGTTGCACGTTCCGCAGAAGCAGGTTGCCGTTCGTGGTTTAGATCTACTTCTCCTTTGATTGCACCTATTCCATCACTTATTTCGGCCGAGGTGGGTGATACATACCATGCAAATCACTTGAGACAGGTTCAAAAGTGGTCGTTTCGCGTTGGAAGCACTGCAATGATTCCTGATTGTTTTGTGTCAAAGTGGAAGATGATGTAATAAAGTGGTACAACCTTCCATCGGGATAAATAATGCTGCAGCGTGGGCGACCTTTCGTAATCCGTCTTTTGTGTTCCTGTGGTAACATCAAAATGAGCGCGGCAAACGGCCAAGATGACGAGAAACTTCGCGATAATAAATTGTGAGT
Source organism: Jimgerdemannia flammicorona (assembly GCA_003990745.1). Classification (NCBI taxonomy): domain Eukaryota; kingdom Fungi; phylum Mucoromycota; class Endogonomycetes; order Endogonales; family Endogonaceae; genus Jimgerdemannia; species Jimgerdemannia flammicorona. The sequence goes on along the minus strand of RBNI01002532.1, from coordinate 13,789 downwards.
GTCTGTGATTTGGGCTAGTTTGGTCTCGATTTTGCCTTGGAATTTGACTCTTTCATCTTTTCGTAGCAACCCTTCGCCTGACGACATCTCAATCAAATTTCGGCTTTTGGATGGAAACGTCACCTCTCTAGTGTTCAAGAAATCCACTACTTTAACACTCGTGTACGATAAACTGGACAGGGGAGTATGTTCAGTCGTCTTTATACATCACGTTTTTTTGTCGAGCCGATATTGCCAATGGTTCATGTCCTTAATTTGTTCATTTATCTTTAGTTCAATTCCGGTGGTGCCATCTATACGCTTTCACGTTTGATCGACAAGGAGGAATATGATGACCTGACCGATCGCGACGAAGAAACTTTGGAAGAACTCGGTATCCGTGAAGGTAGTGAATTGATCATGGTGGTAAGTGTTGGAACTTTCGTGTTCGGTATCATTGATGGGGACATATTCCTGAGCAAGCCATTCCTTTTGTCCTCGCAGAAGTCGCCATGAAAAGGCCATCCTCGCATAAGACGGCTTGAAAAGGACAGCAGTCGGTGCAACAAGGTTGAACTCTTCAAGCAGAACTCTTCAAGGCTGAACTCTTCAGAAGGCGCAAAATGTGTGCTCTCCACCCAAATCAACATCTCGCAAACATACATATACCCACTCTTTCCCCGTGCTTGTACTTTATCAAACCCGAGCTGCTTTTGGTGGTTTGATTCATGCCAACAAATCATTGTTTTACTTTCTTTCGCATGGATAAGAGGAACTTGCTGTGGTGAAACGTCGTATGCGGCTCCGATTGGCAAAGGCCATAAAGAAAAATGGCGTGGCCCAGAACCGCAATATTCCTCTTGCTGCGACAATGTCGAACCACTCAAACCATGTCGCACTCGACATTACTAATGATATAAGCCCACAAGTTCCATCTGCAAACCCTTCCGACATACCCTTCGAAACAGTTGAACACCCCCCAGGACGTATGTTTCACACATTCACTCCAACCTCCCCTCTCAGTCTCCTTCGCCATTACTATTTTAACGTTGGCTTGTTTCGTAAACAGACCCCATCGACCAGACACACTACCTGAAGGGAAACACCACCATAACTGACAGATTTTATTTCGAGGTAACTCTACACCGCAAGGACCATGACTCTCCTGGGTAAGTTCTCACGGAGGTCAATTCACAACAGAGTTTGTACACCCTCCTTTTTTGTTCACTTCTTGCATCTCGCGCTGTTTTTCGCAGTTCTGTCTGGCTCGAATTTGTCAGGGGCCCGTGGTTCTTGTTAAGCGCGGCCGACAGGCTCTCTGAGACTGGTACGTTGATGTTTTTACTTAGCGAAAACGTATATGCTCTTTGACGACTGACACTTCCTGCAAACAGGTCTTCGCGGGAGTGGCACGTGGGGTTATGAGGCCACTACGGGCTCGTTGACGTATGAAAATACGTTATATGCGCAAGACCGCAGCTTGGCAACGGGTGATATTACCGTTGGATTCGGCGTGGAACGGTTGCAAGACGATCATTGGTCCGTGTTTTATATGAACCATGAAGGGCAAGGAAAAGGTGGGTGCCGAAATTCTGTTTGCTCTACTATAGAGGCGTGTCGAATTTCGTCTCATCATTTTGTTGTATGCATGCCAATGTCAGCATTTATTACGGCTGGACCTCTTCCCGAAGATTTATATCCTATTATCCGCTATGAACGGCCCGATCAGAAATTCGAGTTTCAAACGAAGTCCTTCAAGCACAAAAATTGTAGACCAATTCGGATCCCGCATCGGATGCCCGTCGTATTGAATGCACCCTCGCCGGACGGTCGCCACGTGGCTTGCTATAGTGCCGACGACGGAATCTTGTCACTGTGGCAGCTTGACAATTCACAGCTGTCGAAACTCGTCCGCCATACCGTGATTGATGATATGGGCATCGTTCCTACATCGGACGAAGCGGATCGGTATCAAAGCGAACAACTCAGTATAGTGGTTTCCAACACCGAGAGTGGCAAACTGCGAGTCGTGATGTCTCGTTATTACAAAAACTTAAACGAAAAAGACTGGCGCATCCTCTTCCTGGAGTTCACCGATACCGACTTTCGTAAATGGCATCTTCGAAATAGTTGCCGGTCGAAGGTCGCCGGTCATGTCAGTCTCCTGGACGATAGTAACACGCTACTCTTTGTGGACGTTCGACACCTCTTTGTGATGGATATGAAATCGCAATCGTTGCTTCGCAAATTCGACATCAGGGAACTGGATTTTATTGGCAACATACGGACCATTGGCCGCCATGGGGTTCAAGCGGTGTCGAGTGAACAGTCGTTGAAACCGTTCGGATCCGATCACTTCTTGTGGCACGGCATCCCCGGCCTTGTCTCTCTGTGGCATGCTTCTACCGGTTGCCTGACGCAGATTTTCCGCATGACTCTTCAGGATGGAGAGAAATATGACCACAACAAACTCCACAACCTTGCCGCGTTTTATGGGGGACTTGGCCTGAGGGTCTTCACAACTCAGACTGGCATGCTCCTCAGCGAAGGTGCGGTTCCATCCGGTTTCCGACTACAAATTGCCGGCGTGAAGTTCGTAACCATTGGGGATGATATTCGGATACTGACAATCGAAGGCGACGAACGCGAGTACATTGTGCGCGTTTGGGATCCTCTGACGGGCCAGATGATCGTCAACTGTGAGGCGAAACGTCACTATCTTCCCTTCAAGTTCAAAAATAGTTTTTTGCGCGTCGGCGGTGCCGACGCATTGTCGATTTCTGTTGTGGCGCAACTTACATGTACAATCACACAGCTGCCTATAGAGGATCTATTTCCAATGATTCCCACAGAGGCTCAAATGGAAAATTTGGATGCGATTCTCAAAAATCCGCCGGAGGATTTACCATTCGTGGGAGAGAAATCATCAGAACCAGTGAACCCCTCACGGCAAATCGAGATAATAAAGGTGCCAATCGACGATTCGCTGATACAACACCGAGTTAGGATTCGTCTCGGCCCAAGTATGAATGTGCTTGATGTTGGAATACCGTGTTAGGTGCGGGTGAAACCGGATGAGCTAACTTATATGCCAACTGCTTGTTCACAGGGTTTGTCATGTTTCCTCCAGAGCCTTGGAATCAAGACATACCAGCATGTCACTGGCTGTCCGAAGATTTGTTCATGGTTATCGGGAAACAAACAGTGCAAATCCTCAACGTCAGAGAGTCATCCCGCAAGGGGCTTGCAATAAAGCATGTCTGGTGCGTTCCGTGGATGACCGCAAACATCACCGGCATCAAACTCGCCACGACGAATAACGCAAACTCTCGTTGGAAATATCGGGTGAAGTACGAACACAAAGGCGAGCTATACGATAAGACCATTGACTTTGACTCCACGCATTTCTCCATGTCGCCAAAATACGCGGCCCAATACATCGAATTTGCGCACCATTATCCAGACAACATGCCCTGCGTTGTCTACAAGAGAACATTGGAGTCGACGCTGGGTTCAAAAAGTGATATATACAATTTGAATGCCATTGACTACACCACCTTTACGTCAACCGTCGGTCATATCATTCGAGGCCCACGTGAGGGGGCCACGATGCGAATGAATATGTTCTTGAAACAAAGTGCATTCCGTCCTCGATTTTATGACAACGAGTTGTGGAACCAAAGTGCTCTGACGGAGGCGTTGGAGATCAGCGACTTCAAGGTGGTGGAAAAAATCGTGAGATATTGTCTGAAACCTGTTTCGACAAGAGACGCAGGAAAGCCGCCGTTGTTGGAGCCCGGTTATCTAGTGATTGTTGTCGGAGCATTGCCTATCATCAATCGGGTCCAGCCGCGGCTGGCCACACGGATCGCGCAATATTTATCAAATGTTCCCCTGGATGAATATGCACCAGGACTCCGGGAGAAACAAAGGGAGTCCGATAAAGCCGACTTGTTCGCATTCGCGGGTGTCGAACAGCTATCGGATGCGGAATCGTTGTTGGCCAAAGCTTTGGTGTGGATCCAACGCTTATTCTCCAAAACGACGGATAAGCCTCGGCATCAAACTCGGTGGAACGACAAAAGTCAACAAAATCGTCCGGTCTCTTCGTGTGTTTCCCCGCTGTTCGGCCTCAACCGATACCCAGCAAATGCATCACACTTCCAGCTCAGCCCGTTCGCTGACCTCGCATTCCACCAGAGTGCCGTCTTCGACGAGCCCGCTTTCCAGGCGGTTGTTCAATACAAGTGGCACAAGTTTGCGAAATGGTATTATGGAGGCCTTATTTGCCTGTATACCTCGTTCGCCCTCTTTTATTTTGTTGCAGTCAGTATCCCGCCCCCAACCTATCCGCTCTTGATCCCGGGAGTCAAATGGACAATCTTAGTGCTGTCTGCGTTTCGCCTAATTGTGTTGGATTTCCGCCCGATTTGGAGGCGATGGAAGAGTTCGGCTTATTGGATGTCCATATACCATTGGGTTGACCGTGGTGCCTTTGTTATGGTTATTGCGAGTATATTGCTTACATCATCGGAAAACGATTACCTGTCAATCAATCTTCAAGCCTGGACAGTGCTGATGCTGTGGCTTTTTATCGTCTTCAACTTACGAGTTTACGAAGGGTAAGCAAGAAACCGGCTAGAGACAGTCAATTTGTTTGTCGTTTATGTATTTGTATTTTACTGTTTATTACCGTCTTCTATTGGTTTCACTTGTTTGTGGTTTTTTTGTTTTTTCTTAGAGGGAAGTGAGGGACTGGGACATTGCAGTATTGTAATACCGTCACGTTTGTTACTCGAATCTCCATACGTATATTTCTAGCATGGGCCTTTTTCTCAGCGTTCTGATCGGCGTTCTCAGCAGCATCGGCTGGCTGCTCGTCCTCATGACCTCGATTTTATTCGCCTTCTCCCACGCGTTGTTGGTCCTTCTTAGAAACGTGCCAGCACCGTCGTCGGGCAATTCGTCGACGGGTAATTTGTCGGACAGTTCGTCATCCGGAAATTTTGCGGGCAATCCATTCACATCCCTTGACAGTTCGTTGAAGACGGTCTGGGCGTTCCTTGGAGGCGATTTTGCGGCAGTTGATTCTTGGGATGCAGGCCGATCGGTGGACATCATGAGGATCTTGTTCTCCTTTCTTACAACCATCGTTCTCCTGAATGTTTTGAGTAAGTCGAATGAGCCTATGCCCTTTCGTCTTCCCTTTCCATAACTCCGATAACCAAATACATAACTAACTCCGCTGGCTTTACCAATAATACGGTGTAGTTGCGTTGCTCAATAATGTTTTCAACGAATCTCGAAATCGCGCCAAAAAGACTTGGATCCGAAACCGGGCCGAATTTATCGCCACCGTCGAAGTGTTCATGATGACGGCGAGACAGCGACAAAATAAGTGAGCTTACATATCATATGTTATTCTCTTTTAGCTTTATTATTATAATCTCTTACCTGTTTTTTTTTTTTTTTTTTTTTTTGAAAAAAAATGAATTTTAGGAACTGGTTTCCGTCTATTGTGTTTTACGAGATGGATGCCGAGAAGTTTGAAGAGTACAGTAAACTGAAGAGGGAACGTCCTTGGCCGGAAAGTGAGCTGGGAGTTGAGAGCCCAGCGTCTACGTCAGACCTGTAAGGGTTATGTGGCTTGCCATGGTCACTACCAATAATACGGTGAGTTCCCATCTTACACATTATGAGATATTCAAATTATTGAATTAAAAAGTAATGTGTAATAAGAATTAGATAATTTTTATTTAATATTTATTGCAACTCTTATTTTAAGAGTTATTAGGATTTATTATTAGAAGATATATTTATTATAAATTATTAAATATTATATCAAATATTATAACTTTTTTTTTTGAAGATTAATTTTGATTTAAGATTATATAAGAGAAAAATATAATATTATTATAAGTATACTGTTTATAAGTCTCAAGATTATAAGTTATATGTAATAAGACTGAATTTAGAGATTATTTAAGAAATAATAATATTTAGTTAATTTGAAGTTATAAATTATATGAGATTATGAAGCTAAGTTAAAATTATTTATAACTGATATTATCAAATAAGATTAGATAATATATAATTAGATATACTATATATTGAAATTAATAGAATTATAATAAGTTCTAAATAAATATAAATATATTTATAATATATATAAATATTTATCTAGCTTTGATATTTAGCAAGTTATTGTCAACTTTACTATTAAATCTATACTCTTTTTTTTTATTTTTTTTTATTTTTTTATTTTTTTATTTTTTTTATTTTATTTAAATCTATACTCTTTAGAAATATCTATAATCTGATATCTTATAAATTACTCTAAATATAATTAATAAAGTTTTTTTAAATTAGATAAATCTTAAGCTCTTTCTAAATCAGATATCTTTTGAATAATCTGATTAATTACTATTAGAACTAGTGTTTGAAATGAATCAAATCAAATTAATTCAAATTGAGGCCTATTTTAATTTAAAGTTTGATTCAAACCTACTTTTATAAATTCAATAACTCAATCAAAACATATCTAATTTTAATAAATATTAGCTTGTTAGATATACCTTATTATGGTGAATATAGCACAATAAAGAATATTAAATTTAGATATATTTTTATTAAGTTATTGCTTTTAAAGTTAGGATAAAAATTTTAAATTGAATTAGATCTTAATTTAAATTCAAAAATTTCCAATTTAATTCAATTTGAATAACTTCTAATTTAATTTAATTTAAATTGATTCAATTTGTTTAGAAGTATCAATTAGAACTTAAATATAATTAATATATCTTAGAGTATAGAAAAATAGTAAGAGTAAATGATACATAGCTAAATATAGCTCTTCTGAAGAGAGCTGAAGAGAAGTCAGTAAGAGGATAGTAGGAAAGATTTTAATACTTAACTAAGATCTTCTAGAAAAATGTTAGAGAGATAATTAACAGAGAGTAAAGAGATAGAAAAAGGAGATTAAATAGGAGTTTGTATTGATAACTATAGAGAATAGCTATTAGAAATAAATAGATTAATATATAAGATCAGTGAGCTTTATATAGAGCTGAAGGCTATAGAGAATAGAGTGATAGATAGTTTATTAGTACACTTATAAACTTATAATAAAATAGGGTAAAAGACCAATCAAGTTCTCAGCTCCTTTCTCTGCTACCTTACTAGTCACAAGGTTTGGTAGGTGACCTTCTGAGTCCCCTTTCCCCTATTATTACCCCCTCTACCTCAGGTTGGTTTGCTGTGCCTGCAGGGGCATGGTGGGAGGAGGGCAATGGTGATGAGTTACCTCTTTATTAGTGTCAGATTAGTGCTTTCTCCACTTTTTCGCAGATTCTGGTGCCTTCAGCTATGTCTGGGGTGTACCTGTTTTGGTGCAGTGCCTTCTTCCTTTTGCCATCACCAATAAGGAGTTGTCTCAGTGTATCTCAGGCTATATAGGGAATTGGCCAACCTTGGGCGTCAAGTGCTCAGTGTAGGTTACCTGCAGGTCCTCGGTGCCTGTGGTGGGGCCCTCTGGCTTTGGCAAGCTTCCTGGTGAGCATGGTTCTGGCATAGGTGACTGTTTTTCAGGTGTTGTCAGGATGGAAGAGGAGATGGCCATTACAGATAGGAGGAAGGGCGATAATGGTGAACCAGTAGGGTGCCAGGCTGGGGGTAGTCATCAGGGCTGGGGCAGGTGCTGCTTCAGTGGGGCCTTTTGATTGGTGTGGCATGGTTAGGTGGTAGGTGTCACTCTCAGCTTCTTTTGGTGGTCAGTAGGGTTGGGCCCCAGTCATCAGGGGGGGTTGGGGGGCCTAAGACTACCCATTTCAGGCATCTTGGCTGCACTCAACTGGAACTGGGAGCTGACATGGCAACATGATCGAGGCCTATAGGCTTGAGTAGTGGGGTATTGGGGGTCTTCTCCTGCCTCATGTATAAGTCCTTTACTCATCTCGACTGGGAGAACCAGGCCCTATCCACCGTGTTATGCTTTGATAAGGGTTTTTCTTTGCCTGTCATTCTCTTTGGGGTGGCAGGGGCTATTCTATTTAGCTCGGGTGTGGTCTTGTACATACGTTGGGTTCTCGGATATATACTTTCAGTCATTGGTATATGGCTGGGTTTCCCCTGGTGGTAGGGAGAGCATGGTGTGCAGAATGAAGTGTGGGCCTAACTGGCCCTACTGCGCCTGGCATAGTCGAGCTGCTGGACAATAGCTAGCCTAGGTTAATGGGGGGGCAGTGCTTGGTGGGTAGTGGGGGAGAGTTTTGGCCTATATAGTCTAGGTTCCCTTCTAAAAAAAATCCACAGGACATGAGTCTGTTAAAACAAAAAAAAAAAAGACAAGTAATAGGAGAGAAAAAGTATAGTAGAGGATGGGGGGGTGGGAAACAAGAGGTGGAGTAAGAAGTGAAGTTCAAACTTCAAGCCAATCAACCAAACTCAATTGAGTGGTTATAACATCAATAGGGTATCCTTTCCTGTAGACCAGAAATTCAGCCAACAACTGATACTTATTAAGCCAATCATAGTGAGATGAGCAGAGTAGCAATAGGCAGCGGGCCTTGTTCATAATGCATAGATAGAGAGTCTTTTTAGGATGATTACTCAATTAGTCGACAAACTGAGTACTATGTGGGAATTTGGCTAAATGGCCTATACAGAATAGTGTAACTCAGATTTCCAGATCTAAGTAATAGTATGGTCTGGCAGACAAGACTTCTCATTCAATACAATGGTGCAGGAGATATACAGTACCAAAAATCATGGCCAAGTCTATAATTGCAGGTGTAAAAACAATCAGATTGTCAATATACTGGTGGAACTTCAGTCTGGCTGCAATGGCTCAGCTTAGTAGATGGTTGGGCACTTGCAAGGCATGTAACTCATGAGTGAAACCAATGAGGTTGGCAAGATTTGGGGCACAATTTGTCCCCATAGCAATACCAGACATAGAGCAGAAGGAACTAATGGCAGATGTGAATGTCATGCAAGTCATGACTATGCAGACAAGGCCAAGAATGGCATCAAGTAGCAAAGAGCTAGAGGGAAAAGCCATAGTTGACAGAAAGATGAGGCAGTTGATGCACTCATCTAATGTGATCCTGATATAGAATGTGGCAAAATCTCTAGTAGTGATGTAAGAACAATCTGACACATCTAGATAATCTGATTGAACTAATTATAATAGTTCAAGCATATCATATAGAGATGAATAAAGCAAATAACCCACATTAAGGTACAGATGGACCAACTACAGGTGGAGAAAGTGAGATAGGAAATATAAAATCTTAGTTGTGGGAGAGTTAAATATCCCAATGATAGAGTGCCGTGCCACTTGTGCCCCTTTGTATATCTTGGGTAGTGTATAAAATACAAGTAACTTACAATTGCTGGACTCCATGAGGTATTTCCAAATCAGCATACAATTATTGTTACTAATGCAGAACTTGAGTAGACCAAGGAGGTCTAGCCTCACTGATTCCTTAACATTATCAATCATAGAGAAATCATTCACATATGCAGAATCATGAAGGAGAGACTAAAGATCATCAAGATATAGAGTACATAGAATTATGGCAAACCTCAGATTTTTGTCAGTAAGATAGATAGTGAAGTTATCATGAGTACAGATATCTCTGAGAAGGTGTCAGAACTTCTTTGGTACAAGTGCACCAGATACATATGTCATGGATTGGATAGCTTGATTTAATGTAGTATTCATATAAAGTATAATTTGCATATTTTCCATATAGTGCAGTGGTTGTAATTTTGATAGCACCCAGGCAAAGATCTCTGGAATATCATCAGGATTACCCATAGAGGTTCAGAAGGTAGCAAGATTGAGATGCTGTTGGAATAACAATAATGAAATTGGGTCAATGGTACTGTTCATTGATGCTGACCTGGGGAGAACAAACTTAGGACCAAAGTTCAGCATATATATGAGCTTGGAGGTAAGCCAAGGCAGAGGTATATCAGTAACAAAGCCCTCCTCAGTAAACATCTGAAATCAAGAGACAAAAAACTGACTTAAGTAAGAACCAAGAAGAGAAGACACAAAGGCAAAATCCTGAATTAATGTCGAGGCCACTACTCTACATAGAATGGGGACATCAGGACCAAACCATATTGCCAGGAAGTCATATAAGATGTCTGGGCCAGAGACCTCTAGTTTTTTGAAGCTAGAGGACAGATGTCACCAGCATTATGCCAGACAACATAATGTTTAGTGGCAGTACACTTGTTGCACTGTGGCACAAATTCTCTGGCAGTACTCTTAGATGAGTAGCTCAAAGTCAACAAGTAGCTGGTTCCAGTAGAAGCAGAAGAAATGGACAGAGAAGGCGAAGTCTTATGCACTTGCTTGATCTCTTTTACAGAATCCTCTGATACAGTAGGGGATAGGAAGCAAGGACCTCAGTGGGCCTTCATAGGTATACCAAGATATCCAGAACAGCTACAGCAGTTCAGCATGACAGAGGCCAAAGTTGCACTCATCTCCTTAGCCTTACCTGCAGCATCCACAGATATAGTGGTAAAGGGTTAGGGAGTGGGGACACTCTTTTTTGGTCAGGTGGAACCAGCAGTAGTGAAGGCAAATGTGCATTTTGCACCAGAAGTATCAACCTCAGAGTACTTCTCAAGCTCCTCGATCATGGCTTTGCAGGTATGGCAGAAATCCCATCTTGTAGGGATGAGGATGCAGGGACAGTCAGATGGACTGTAGCAGCAGCAGCTTTGGCAGTAGCAGCAGTGGTAAGACAGTAAGATTGATGCATGATAATACCAAAACCTTGGAGGAGGATCAAAGTAACTTTTGCTCATTCGGAGGTGGATATTATATAAACATTCTTATACAATCCTTGAGTGATATCTTGAGAAAGCCCAAAGAATTCTAGGACATCAGATGAAATACTCATGGCCTTGTCGATTTTAGTATACTGATCTTTAGCATGCTAGATGGCAGTGATATTCTCAGTCATGGCAGCCTCAATTGTGGCTATGGTATGGTACTTAGCTTCCACTGAAGCAGTAGTAAGGATAGTATTATGCTGTTCCTCAGATAGGAAAGCAATTGTAGTGACAACCTTCTTGGAAGAAGTAAACTTCCAGTCAGCAACCTGGGCTCATAGAAGGTTGGTATGGTGTTCTTTTGCAGTGGCAACCTCAAGGGCAGAAAGTACTCCAGTATAAGTAGCATGGAAGAGAGTAGGGACCTCAATAGACATAGTGGCCACATAGGTGGCCAGGTTATCAAACTCTGCCAAATCGGTGAAGGAAGCCTTGAGAATAGCAGTATTGCCATCTATATTTATATTATCTATCATATTATGTATTACAAAATGAGTAGATAATAGAGGAAGAGTTTAGAGCAAGATGTGATACTGTTATAGTAGATATAAAGATCAGCAGTAAAAGGTTAAGTAGTAAGAAGTGAAAAGCTTATATAAATTGTCACAATGAAATAAAGAAAGTAGAATAAAGTATTTTTCAAAATAAGGTGCAATAGATCTGCAACCTGCTCATGGTACCACAATATATAGTGGTCTTTATTCAAAATTGAGAACAAAGTTTGAGTAAACAAAGACACAGATCTAACCCTGGAATTCTGGAATCAAAATAGTGCATAAGTATCTAGATCTTACTCTGATCCAAACAAAGGTCTGAATTGGACTTCATTGATCTACACATGTGATGGGCTATTAAAAAATCTGATATAGTAACAATTGGGAAAAAGATACCAGTCACATGATCTAATGTTACACATACATAAAAAAATGCTAAAAATAGAACTAAACCAATGATAAATATATATTGTTATATGATTATTACTTATAGATTTAAAAACCTAAAAATCATCAGTACTCAAAGATGTAGGTATCAGACCTAAAGCCTTGTGACCAGAGTAGAGTGAGCCTTGGCACCAGAGTGAGTGAAGTAAGCAGAGATAGACAGGCATCACAGAGCATAGATATGCAGGCATTAGGCCTAGAGCCTCATGCCGGAAGTTGTTTGGCAATTTTTTGCATTTTTAAACTTTTTTTTTTTTTTTATTATAAAATGAATAGATAATAGAGAAAGAGTTTAGAGTAAGATGTGATACTGTTATAGCAGATATGAAGGTTGGCGGTAAAAGATCAAGCAGTAAGAAGTGAAAAGTTTATATAAATTATTATGACAGAACAAAGAAAGTAGAATAAAGTATTTTCTGAAGCAAGGTACAATAGATCTGTAACCCACTTATGGCACTACAATACATGATGGTCTTTATTCAAAATTAAGAACAAAGTTCAGATAAATAAAGATATAAATCTAATCTTAGAATTCCGGAATCAGAATAGTGCATAAGTACTCAGACCTTACCCCAATCCAAACAAAGGTCTGAATTGGACTTCATCAATCTATACATATGATGAGTCATTAAAAACCCCAATATAGTAATAATTGGGAAAAAGGTACCAGTCATGTGATCTAATGTTACACATACATAAATAAATACTAAAAATGAACTAGACCAATGATGAACATATATCATCACATAATTGTTACTTATAGGTTTAAAAATCTAAAAATCATCAGCATCTGAAGGTACAGATATCAGGCCTAGAGCCTCATGACTGGAGCAGAGTAGAGCCTCAGCATCAGAGTAAGCGAAGTGAGCAGAGGTAGACAGGTATCACAAAGTATAGGTATATAAGCATTAGGTCTAGAGCCTCATACTGGAGGTTGTCTGGTGATTTTTTACATTTTTAAACATTGTATGGTACATATAGATAGTGCAGCCTTTAAGGAGGACTTAGAGCAAAGCTGGTATTTAAGATGGCATTAAGAATGGTAAAACTATTCTTTCAGGTAATGATAGGTTGTCAGGCAGTCACAGAGAAACCAAAATAAACCAAAGTGATATATAGAGTCTTGTCAGACTGTTGATGTAGCCATCAGTCTGTGTTGTATTGGATGACAAGTAATAGGAGAGGAAAAGCAGAGTGGAGAATAGGGGGGTGGGAAACAAAGAGTAAGGTAAGAAGTAAAGTTTGAACCTCAAGCCAATCAACTAAACTCAATTGAGTGATTACAACATCAATAGGGTATCCTTTTCTGTAGATCAAAAATTTGGCCAATGACTGATACTCATCAAGCCAATTATGGTAAGATGAGCAGAGTAGTAATAGGCGGCAGACCTCATTTATAATACATATAGAGGGTCTCCCTAGAATGATTACTCAACCAGTTGACAAACTGAGTACTATGTGGGAATTTGGCAAAATGGCCTATGTGGAATAGTGCAACTCAGATTTCCAGATCTAAGTAATAGTATGGTCTGGCAGATAAGACTTCCTATTCAATATGATAGTGCAGGGGATATACAGCACCAAAAATCACAGCCAAGTCCATAATCACAGGTATAAAGACAATTAGATCATCAATATACTAGTGGAACTTTAGTCTGGCTACAATGGCTCAGCTTAGCAGATGGTCAAGCACTTGCAAGACATACAACTCATGAGTAAAACTAACAAGGTTGGTAAGATCTGGGGCACAATTTGTCTCCATAGCAATACTAGATATAGTGACAGCCAAAAGTGTACTAATGTTCAGTTTTTATTAATATTTAATTATATTATAATCCCAATATAAAATATTTTAAATCAGAATTTTAAACATTAATAGACTAGTGTCTGAGCTTTTGAATAGTATATATTTTATTTTATTTGGATGATTATGGATATTAATATAACCATTTTAAGTTAAATTATCCATTGGTACACTTTTGACCCTTTTCAGTATATAAACCTTTTTTTTTTTT
>RBNI01002531.1:0-18220 GCA_003990745.1 Jimgerdemannia flammicorona | reverse complement strand
AAGAGATAACAAGACAGTTAAAGATAAGAAGTTTGAGGACTATAAGACCTTGGGAAGGCACTCCAATAAGAACTTGCTTATAACAACTTGAGTTAGTCTAAGAGATACACCTTGAAGAGAATCTGGCGTATTTGAAGGACTCAGCGACCACTACGTGACATTAGATATTGTCTACAATGATATACTAATTCAACTAAACTAGTCTTAGTTTCTTAAACTTCCTAAAATACAGAAAATCCTAAATATCCAAAATAAGTCCAAAAAGAACTTTAGTTGAGAAATCAACTCAATCTTGAAATCAATAAGTATAAAGGATATACTCTATATAAAATTGATCTTGGTCTAAAAGAAAATAATCTTCCAGAATATCCAGAACTTCCAGAAAACTCTTCCAGAACTATATAATGGTACTTTTATAAGTAACTCTGTTATAACTTAGTAGTAGCAGTTTACAATCCAATTCTACTTCAAGACACTTTCTTACTCTGTTATAAATCTTTATAAAAATTCCTATAAGTTGATATAAAGCCCAACCTCTGAACTAGAATTTATTCTGAACCATCTGATAATCTGGAGAAAATTGAATCTAATGTACAAGGACAATTTGACCTCCATACTTGCAATAAGTGGGACAGACTTCATTTACAAAAAGAAGTACTCTAATTAAATCAGTAGATAGGTGAAACTCTATTTACTAAACTTCTTACTTTATATTCTGCAAGTCAAGATAAAGAAGGTCTTATAGAAGCTTTCTTTACTCTTCTTAATAAGAGTTTTGTTAACTCTACAAATCTGAGTAACCTATGACAACCAGCAACTAACTTTCTAGTCTTAGTTCCTCATAAAGCCTGAGCCTCAGTAGTCAAGTGGCTCAACTCTACTAACTATCACCATACCAGGACCAAGACTGTCTTATACTATTACTTTCAGAATTGTAAGGCCTACTATATTCTTAAAGAAGAAGTAAGAGAAACTCTCTATCAACAATCTGACCCCAAATCAGAAGTAGGTCCAGCTATAGCTCTATCTGAAACTGAAATCAATACTGAATCAGATCAAACTCTTAAATTAAGTCCATCTAAAATCTGATATATAACTGATACTATCTACTTTGATGCTGAGCAAACCCAACTACATGGAGATCAAAGTGAAGAGGAGGAGAAGTATCTTAGTGAATTTGATCCCAGATATACTACTAAAGAAGATATACCTTATAAGAGGGTTGCTTTTTAGAGTAACTACTATGTAGTTCTGGAAGGGTTTTCTGGAAGTTCTGGATATTCTGAAAGACTATTTTCTTATGGTCAAGATCAATTTCATATGGAGTATGTTCTCTATACTTATTGATTTCAAGATTGGGTTGATGTCTCAACCAAAGTCCTTTTTTGGACTAGTTCTGGATGTTCAGGATTTTCTATATTTCAGAAAGTTCAAGAAACTAAGATCAGCTTAGTTGAATTGGTGTATCACTACAGACAATACCCAATTAGGAAATTTCGTGACAGGGTTAGGAGTGGGACCTAACAGGGAGCAGATTTACTTAAGAGTGATTTGTGGGTTATTAAATAGGTTTATTTGCTATTTATGATATTGCTATACTAGGAGTAGTTATATAAAGGGATATTGTGGGGAAGTGCTCAGGAGCTATATTCAGATTGTTCAAGTGTTTAAGTCTACAATGGCATCTCTCTCCAGTACCTCTCGGGTTACACAACTTTTGGAAAGCAACTACAACATCGTTTTTGGAGGAAAGAGACTAGCAATATGGTGACCAACAGGTAATCTGAGGTGTGTACTGGGCAGGGCAGCCTGAGCACATTCGACTGGCAGCAAGTGGGGAGAGGCCCTGGCCTGGGGGGAGGTATGAGGGGGCTGCTGGCAGGTGAGTATGGGAGGGGAGGAGGCAGTAGTGGAGGACAGGGATCTGGGAGGACAAGCTTTGCTGAGATGGTGAAGGGGAGAAGGCAGATGTTGGGGCTGGAGGGTTGGTTGAGGAAAGGAAAGGATACAGAGAAGGCGACAGTATATGGGGGAGTAGCCCTTAGTGGAGGGAGCAGTGGGGCTAGAGGTATAGTGGCTGGGGGGAGTGTGATAGCTGATGGAGACAGGACTGCTAATCTGGAAAAAAATCCAAATATGACTGTGGATAGTGTGGCTGAGCAACTGGGGCTTGGGAGACAAGGAGATTTGGCAGATAGTGTGGCAGGCCTAGTGGTGACACCATTACTCAAGAAATCGATTTCAGTATTTGTGGTGACACTGTGCTTCCAGGGCCTAGCAGTGATAGCGAAAATGATATTAGGGCTGATTGCTAAGCAGGTGGCTGGAGTGGCATCTATAAAGTTTTTGAAGAGACTGGAGGGAGTGGAGGTGGGCTTTGAGGAGGCTGAGCCTTTGGAGGAAGCATTGAAGATTGGATTAGTGGTTGGGGAGATGTGTTCCAATGGCTCGATGTCTGAAATGGGATCCCAGAGTGGTCCAACTGCTGGTGAAAGGGGTGCCCACAGTGATGGTGATGGAGACAAGGAAGAGAGTTGAGGAGGTCATAGCAGAGTATAGAAAGATAGTGGATATTGGATTCAGAGTCTGGGAGGGGACCTCACTTAGGACTGGAGATGTGGATGTGAGAATTCAGCTGGCAGGAAAGAAGGCCACTGGGAAGGCAAGGGACTGGCCTTCTGGTATAGTCTGGGGGGTGATCATGTGCAAGGTGACAAGGATGAAGGGAAGTGAGGAGGAGGAAGAGGACCTATTGGAAGTGCTGGAAGAGCTGAGTGGTGCAGTAGAATGGTGGGCAAAGGCTTGGAGGGCCTTTGAGGAGGCAACACACTTGGAGGTGGTGGATGGGAAGCAGATTTGAGTGAGCAAGGAGCAGTGGGAACATGATCAGGGACATAAGAGGCAGAGAGAGCTGCTGGTGAAGATGAAGGGTGGGCCTCAGAAGGATATGAGCAGGATAGTAGACACAGGGGGGGCCAAAGTGAGTGTCTGGGCAGGTGAGAGAGGTGGGAGTGCTGGGAAGGGGACTAGCGAGAACAGAGTGATGGCTGGCAAGAACCTGTATATGGATGAGACACTGGAGGTTTGAGATGAGATATGAGAGGATTCTCCAACCCCTACTTCCCTTATCAGGTGGGGCCCAGCTTCCCGAAGCAGGGTGGTGGAGGATGTGCCAATGCAGGGGGCCCAGAGAGTGCAATTTGGAGTCCCGGAGGTGGCGAATGGGAGACAAGTGGTGGCAGTCAGTGAGGAGGAACTGGTGGACATCCCAGAAGAGTGGGATGAGGCTGCGAGTGCTGGGGCTGATACCACAATACTGGATGGTGGGAGACCAGCGACTCCTGGAGGAAAGGAGGTGGGGAACCTACTTTGGATGTACAGGATGATGAACAACCTGGTGGCCGAGGAGCTCGGTGAGGTGGATTTGAGAGTGATGAGCGATGAGCATTGGGTGAGAATCCTGCAGAGGGAGGGGGTGGTGATGGTATTGAAGGTGGAAATCCTTGCAGTGTATCTGGAGGAGAAGGGCTATGAGGAAGATAAGGAGTGAGAGGCAGAGATAGCAGGAGTTACAGGAGAGAGGGCTGAATACTGCTGGACCAAGTGTAAGCACACAACCTCCAAGCCACAGAAATTATACGTCACCCTCTTAACAAGCCACTGAAATTGCATGTTACCTCTGAATAAATCTGGAAATCACCTGTGCGATCATGAAGCTGAGTCAAACAGAAGTCACAGTGCACAAAGCTGAGTCAATATGAAGTCACAGAACACAAGGTTCACACAAACAGAATTTTACCAATCAAGAACAGATGTATATATACTGAGCCCTGAGATGCATCGAAACAGAGAACCAAAACAAATAACAACCACAACTTCCAAACACACAAACATGACCACTGAGATCTACAACCACATCTGCGCTAACATTTGGAATACCATTGTCAACCGAGCCACACCCCCTCTGCCCCTCATGAATATCCATAGCCTCACACCCCTCTACTTCATGGAAGCCCAATGGAATGCCCTAAACATGCTTAATGAGGCCTACTGGATCGGACAAATCTCAAGCTACTACCAGATCGGCCACCTCCTGGAAGACATGGTTGAACACTACCACAATACAGACATTACCTAGATGTCTCAACACCAAAAGTTCATCGCCCACAAACACCAAGAACTCTTCTATGAGTACAGCACCTTTATTCCTTGCCTCTGAGTTACTACCAGTGAAATGGTTACTATCCTGTCCTATAGTCAAATCGATGACATAATACAAGAACTCAACCACAAGTATCTTGAGTATGTTCAGACTACTGACAGAACCTTTCCGCACCCTGACGACTACATTCTGCAAATGCCCCAAGTTGGATATGCCATGAAGGATGTCTATGATATAATCAACTTTAATGAAGATGAAGCAGAAGACAATGATCCCTCTGATGCTGACATGACCTCAAGCCAAGGATCTCTACCAACCTTGATCACACTGCCAATCTTGCCGATGAACTTACAATAGTTCATAACCACATACAAGACTTATTGGGACAATGATCACTGGCATGAATACCAATCTGCATTTATTCCTGATTACTTCAACTATAACAAAGAGACTGGAGAATACAACCTGTACCTTCAGACAACCCTCGAGATCGAACCAACAACTCCACCACCTGAGTATGAGCAATATGAACCACAGCTGCCAGCTTACTACAACCCTGCAACTCATAGTGCTATAACCTATAGAAGGTACACAGACAGCGAATCCGATGAAAGCGAAAACAATACACCCCTCCTTCGTCCACCAACACCTTACCCAGCATATGAGACAGATGATGCTATCCTGTGGGATGGAGATGAAGTTCCAATATACTATTACCTCAGCCAACAAGGAGAAGTAATCCACAAACCACTCTTCCTAGATGACTACTTCATCAGAGATGATGCAATTGATGGTGATATCATTGAAGACTATCCAGATAGTGTGTAAACCTATAAATAGCTTAGCAGTCATAGTATAGTTAGATTAGCTTTGTACAACGTGACTGTGAACTGACTCAGCAGTCAGACGATCTCTTGACATATCAGATCACACTTGTACTATGTGACTGCATTCTGACTCAGCAAAGCACTTAGTGCTACATCCATATCTAGCATAGCCCAGATAGCCCCTCACTAGTATAAATACTCCCTCCCCCAGACCTTAGAATCTCAGACTAAAAACAGACCTGAACAATTCGAACACAACTCCTGAGCACTTTCCTACAATATCCCTTTACACAAATACTCCTAGTATAGCAATATCATGAATAGCAAATAAACCTATTTAATAACCCACAAACCACTCTTAAGTAAATCTGCTCCCCGTTAGGTCCTACTCCTAACCCCATCACAAAATTTCCTAATTGGGTATTGTCTGCAGCGATATGCTGATTCAACTAAGCTGGTCTTAGTTTCTTAAACTTTCTGAAATACAGAAAATCCTGAACATCCAGAATAAGTCCAAAAAAGGACTTTGGTTGAGACGTCAACCCGATCTAGAAATCAATAAGCGTAGAGGACATACTCCATATGAAATTGATCTTGACCATAAGAAAACAGTCTTCTAGAATATCCAGAACTTCCAGAAAATCCTTCCAGAACTATGTAACAGTTACTCTAAAAAGCAATCCTCTTACAACTTGGTAGCAGTGGTTTACAATCCAATTCCACTTCAAGATGCTTCCTCACCCTGCTACAAACCCTTCTGTGAATTCCTACAAGTTGGTATAAAGTCCAACCTCTGACCTGGAATTTATCATAAACCATCTGACAATCTGGAGAGAATTGAACCTGATGTACAAGGACAATTTGACCTCCACACCTGCAACAAGTGGGATAAACTTCATTCAAAGAAAGAAGTACTCCGATTAAACTAGCAAATAGGTAAACACTTATTCACCGAACTCCTTGCACTACACCCAGCAAGTCAAGATGAAGAAGGTCTTATAGAAGCCTTCTTTACTCTTCTCAATAAGAGTTTTGTCAGCTCTACAAATCCGAGCGACCTAGGACAACCAGCAGCAGTCTTTCTAGCCTTAGTTCCTCATGAAGCCCAAGTCTCTGTAGCTAAGTGGCTCAACTCTACCAACTTTCACTGAACCAGAACCAAGACCACATTATACTACTGATTCCAGAACAGCAAGGCCCACACATTCTTAAGGAAGAAGCAAGAGAAACTCTTCATCAACTACCTGATCCTGAACCTGAAGCAGGCCCTGCTACAGCCCTATCTGAATCCAAAATCAATACCGAACCAGAACTTGACTTTGAATTAAGTCCATCTGAAATCAGATATATAACTGATTCTGTCTACTTTGACGCCGAGCAAACCCAAGTACATGGAGACCAAACCCAAGAGGAGGAGGAGTATCTCAGTGAATTCAATCCTGGATACACCACCGAAGGAGATATACCTCTATTAGGACAGAATATACCTATACAGCAACAGACAGCCATCTATCAAGCCCTTACTCCAGACCCACAACTATTACTCCAGCAACTTATACAGACTCAAAAAACCCCATCACACTCTGCACCAGTACCTCAAATAGTACCAGTAACACCACTACCAGTAGTTTAACTGCCTCCAGTAAACAATATGGCAAACCAATAGATTCTAGACCTCACAGCCCAGGTAGCCATAATGGCAGCAACCATTACTGCCTTAGCTGAACAGACCCGACCTACAAAAAATCTGAGTCTACCTACCTTCAATGGTACTACATAAGAAGTCCAAAACTTCATTAGTGTAGTTGACACCAACTTCAAAGCCAATCAATGGACCAATGAACAAGTCACTGACCACATTCTGACAAACAATCAAGACCACACTTTGGAACAACTCTTTGCTACCACTACAGCCTATGTCCGCTGAGTTGTTACATTCTTCCGAGGACCTGCCAAAGAATAGTGGCAAACCCTTCCTGAAAAACCCCTCACATGGAACACTCAACCTGCAGTAGTTGCTCAGAATGTAGCAAATAATGCCCCAGGATATGGAGACCATCCTGCAGCCCCTGGACTTAAACAACTCATGATTGCTCAATATCACAGTGAAACCATAATTGCTGAATCCCAAGTAAAACTCCGCAACCTCAAATTTGATGTATATGGTAAGGAGGAATTCAAAACCTTCTGTACAAAACTTAAGTCACTTCTGAACACTGTTAGCCTAGGATATATTGCCAATGATGAAGCACGAAATGGTACAAGAGCAGATCATTTATTTGATGCCCTACCAGAATGGCTTACTAGAAAAATCTGGGAACAAGGGTGCCCAGTTGGTTGTGACCACCAACAATGGTGCCTGGCGAGAATCAAGACTATGGTCAAGCAGATCCTAACAGCTGGACCCATTCTGCCCTAAAGAGAATTCAACAACAAGGAAAAGACTTAGACCAAGAAAGAAGAACCCAAGCATGAAGCCTCCTGAGCTCCCTCATCATCCACTCCATGGACACCCAGAAATCATGAACCCACCCAGCCGAGTATCTTCAAGAAACTCACCGAAGGCGAAAGGAATGAACTTAGAAGAAGCAGAGCATATTTCTATTGCCGAAAGACAGGATACATGGCCAGTGCCTGCCCTAACTGAAAACCCTGAACAGCAATACGAGCAACTGTGACCACTCTGCACCACCTCAACAATCTGACCACCAGAATACTAGACTTTATCAAGTTAAGACAAACTGCTAAGGCCCCAACTAAAGGAAGTCAAAAAGCAGCTGGATATGATCTGTATGCAGCTGAAGAAGCTACAGTCTCCAACCGAGAAGTCAAACAAGTCTACACAGGAATCAGCATCCAAATTCCTGAAGGACATGTTGGAAGAATATGCTGTCGCAGCAGCCTAGCATTGAAAGAACTCTCAGTAGAAGGAGGAGTCATTGATGAAGATTATACAGGCAAAATTATTGTCCTCATCCGAAACCACAGTTGGATACCCTTCAAGATTCCCATTGGATTCTGTATTGCCCAGATCCTATTCGAAAAAATTGAGTCAACCCTGATAGTCAAGGAAGTCCTGGAACTACTGCCCACCATCAGAGGACCCAAAGGATTTGGCTCATCAAACAAGGCCCCAGTCCAACCTATCATGAACAAAGAAGAACAATTTTACAAGAAAATTGAAGATGGATATGTACCAAGTGGCCAATGTCCCCATGGCATTGGAATGTACTCTTCCCGAATGATTGATGATTACTTCTTTTGTATCAACGAACTGGCTCAAAGAAGAACCAACAGAAGGAAAGCTCCTACAACTGAAATCACCACCATTGGATCAGACAAACTGCTTACACTTAAAGCTTTTGTCAACTGAGCACCTGTCAAGATCATGATAGACAGTAGTGCCTCAGGCAACTTCATCAATGAAGAAACAGCCAACAGACTCAAGGTCTTTACCTCCCCGGTACAACAAACTCAAGCAGTTGCCACAGCTGATGGAACCTCATATGTCATTAGCAAGGAAGTCTGCAACCTACCCTTCTGAATCGGTGACTATTGAGTACATGTTACCCTTCAAATTGTACCACTCCCTGACAACAAAATCATCCTTGGAACTCCATGGTTAAAACAAGAGAACCCCATGATTGATTGGATAAACTATTCTCTGACTATCAAGAAAGGACACCACAACTTCAAACTGCAAGGCAAAAAGGACCCACTCAACTCTAGTGACCCTGGACCAAAGATCACCCAGATCAACAAGCTACAACTTAAGAAATTGGCCAAGAAATGCCCTCTCTTTGCTATCTCCATCCGTCCATCAAAAGGAGAACCCGAGAACTCTGAAGAAGACTTTTCCAAAGTTAACAGCCATGTCAGACCACTACTCCAGAAATTCTGAGACATATTCCCAAAGAAACTCCCAAAAGGCCTATCTTCCAAATGAGTAGTGGACCATGCCATCAAGACTATTCCAGATGCCAAGCCAGCCTTCAAGTCAATCTACCACATGTCCCCAAGAGAAATCGATATACTCAAAAAAGAAATTGACAAACTCCTAGAACAAGGATTTATCAGATCCAGTATATCACTTTATGGTGCACCAGTCCTCTTTGTTGTCAAGAAAGGAGGAGACCTGCGAATGTGTATTGACTACTACGACCTCAACGAACAGACCATCAAGAACTGTTGCCCACTATCCAGAATCGATGAAATATTTGATAGGCTTACCAACCCACAATTCATGAGCTCCTTTGACCTGCAAAATAGTTACTGACAAATTGCTATGAAAGAAGAAGACATCTACAAGACAGCCTTCTGAACCTGCTATGGACACTTTGAATTTCTGGTTATGTCCTTTGGCTTAACTAATGCTCCTGCAACCTTCCAGATACTGATGAATATCATCCTGTACCCATACTTAGACAAATTTGTTGTTGTCTACATTGATGATATTCTAGTCTTCAGCAAAACCCTGGAGGAACATCTCAAACACCTTGAGCTAGTACTGAAACTCTGAGAGAACAGACTCTTCGCAAAACTCAGCAAGTGTGAATTTCTGCTGAAAGAAATCCAATTCCTTAGACACATTGTCATGCCAAATGGAATCAAAGTGGACCCCAGCAAAATCTCCACAATCAAAGATTGGCCCAGACCCAAGAAGCTGAAAGACCTCCAGTCATTCCTGGGATTAGCGAACTATTACAGACGATTTGTTGCCAACTTTGCCAAAATCGCCACTGCCCTTACCCAAATGACCAAGCATAGTAAGAAAGAAGAACAGCCCTGGACCATGAAATAAGAGAAAGACTTCAACAATCTTGCAAATTGGGGACCCAAACAAGATACTGCCTTCCAAGCACTGAAGGATGCCTTAATAACCACTCCAGTACTTCAAGCGGCAAACTCTGTCCTACCATATGAAGTTACTACTGATGCCTCTGACCTAGCTCTTAGAGCAGTACTCATGCAAGAAGGACACCCTGTGGCCTATCACTCCTGCAAGTTCAATGACGCTGAAATCAACTATACAACTCACGAGAAGGAAATGTTAGCTATCATAGATACTCTGATCAAATGGCGACCATACCTAGAAGGAGCACACTTCACTGTATTGACTGACCACAAGTCATTAGTCAACATCAAGACCCAGGCTACCCTGTCTCAAAAGTAAGCCAGATGGATGAAAGTCCTCACCAACTTTGACTACGAAATCCAGTACCACCCCAGCAAGGAAAACATTGTTGCCAATGCAATCTCCAGACCACCCATTGAAGAAGTTATCCAAACTCTCACCCTGGTTACAAACTCCATCATGGAACAAATTATCACAGCATGTGCTGATGATAAGGAAGCTCAAGCACTCCGAGAAATCCTGGACAGTGACGATGCTGATAAGCATATCCGGTACAATCAATACCAACTCAAGGACAATGCTATCTACTACAAGGACAGATTGTATGTCCCAAACAACTGAGACCTCTGAAAGACTATCCTATTCAAATGTCATGATGCCCCTACAGCTGGACATTTAGGATTTGATAAATGCTATGAAGTTATCTCCCAAAACTTCTATTGGCCCCACATGGCAGATCAGCTAAAGACCTATATCACTTCCTGTGATGCCTGCCAATGCAACAAGTCCTCAACACTAGCAAAACCTGGCCTACTCCACCCTATCCCAGTACCATCTGCTAATTGGGAACAAATCTCTATGGACTTCATTATACAACTACCCTGAACCAAGAACGGGAAAGATGCAATTGTTGTCTTTGTGGACTATCTCAGCAAACAAGCTCACTTTGTACCAACAACCACCACTGCAATAGCACCAGACATAGCCACACTCTTGTTTGACAATATCTTCCGCTATCATGGTCTTCCTAAGATTATTGTTAGTGACCGAGACCTGAAATTCACCAGCCACTTTTGGAAAGCCCTCCATGCGCACCTTGGAACAAAACTTGCACTATCTACAGCCTTTCACCCTGAAACTGATGGCCAAACTGAAAGAATGAACCGAACTCTAGAACAAATGCTAAGAAACTATGTCTCCTACAGACAAGATAATTGGCACAAACACCTCACTGCAGTCGAGTTTGCCTATAACAACAGCAAGCAAGCCTCTCTTGGAATGACCCCATTCTTTGCCAATACTGGACAAAACCCAAACACTCCTCTGACACTCATCCGAACCACTGAAGAACCTTCTACAGTCGAAGCTGTTGAAGAATTCTTACTCTGAATGTGTAATCTAAGCCAGATTGCAATTGAGAATTTATCATGAGCTCAAGAACAACAGTTACAGTATGTTAACCAACATCGCCGAGAAGAAACCTTTGATATTGGAGAAAAAGTTCTATTAGACATCTGAGGATACTGAGTTGACAACCTCAAGCACAGACCATCTACGAAGCTGAACAGCAAGTTCATTGGACCATTTGAAGTCATTTCACAAGTCTCTCCAACCTTCTACAAATTGGCACTACCAGACACCATTAAGATTCACCCAGTCTTCAATGTCCAACGTCTCAAGCAATATAATGACAATGATGATGAACTATTCCTGAACCGAACTACAGAACCACCTGCACCTGTCATTATTAATGATCAGGAAGAATATGAAGTTGAACAAATCCTCAACAAATATGGCCACAAGAACCACCCTGAGTATCTCATCAAATGGAAAGGTTATCCAATCCATGATATAATATGGGAACCCAAGACCAATCTTCAGAATGCTACCGACTTAGTTCAGGAATATGATTCCTTAAACAACTGAACTCCAAATACTCCTGCACCTATTAGTATATAATATATATTACCCTTCTAAACATTATAATTATCACGAACCTAATCAAGAACTCAGCAAGATAGAACAAAAGAATACCGACCCTCTGGAAAAATAGCAAAACTGAAAGCAAGCCTATTCTCTCTGTACCACTGGTGGGAAACGAGGCATAGACATTTAAGAAGATTCCTTAGAGAAAATTCTCCAGCAGTGAATGATGTCAGAATCACTTCCGGCACACGGCATTGAATACACAACTCTTTAACATATGAATCCAATGCATTAGGCAACTGTACTACGAGCATGCCACTTTCTGAAAATATGGACTTTACCGGACTTTTGACCTCCTAAATGGTGTAACAACACTAGGACAAAATTAGAAGGCCCTGACAAGGACATTGAAAGCTAAGAAGGGGAGAGTTGTAAGCACACAACCTCCAAGCCATAGAAATTATACATCACCCTCTTAACAAGCCACTGAAATCGCATGTTACCTCTGAACAAATCTGGAAATCACCTGTGTGATCATAAAGCTGAGTCAAACAGAAGTTACAGTGCACAAAGCTGAGTCAATATGAAGTCACGGAATACAAGGTTCACACAAATAGAATCTTACCAATCAAGAACAGATGTATATATACTGAGCCCTGAGATGTATCAAAACAGAGAACCAAAACAAATAACAACCACAACTTCCAAACACACAAACATGACCACCGAGATCTACAACCACATCTGCACTGACATTTGGAATGCCATTGTCAACCAAGCCACACCCCCTCTGCCCCTCATGAATATCCATAGCCTCGCACCCCTCTACTTTATGGAAGCCTGATGGAACACCCTAAACATGCTTAATAAGGCCTACCAGATCGGACAAATCTCAAGCTACTACCAGATCGGCCGCCTCCTGGAAGACATGGTCGAATACCACCACGATACAGACATTATCCAGATGTCTCAACACCAGAAGCTCATCACCCGCAAACACCAAGAACTCTTCTACAAGTATAGCACCTTTATTCCCCACCTCTGAGTTACTATCAGCAAAATGGTTGCTACTCTGTCCTATGGCCAAATCAATGACATGATACAAGAACTCAACCACAAGTATCTCGAGTACGTTCAGACTACTGACAGAACCTTTCTGCACCCCGATGACCACATCCTGCAAATGTCTCAAGTTGGATATGCCATGAAGGACATCTATAATATAATCAACTTCAATGAAGACGAAGCAGAAGACAATGATCCCTCTGATGCTGACATGACCTCAAGCCAAGGATCTCTATCAATCTTGATCATACTGCCAACCTTGCCGATGAACTTACAACAGTTCATAACCACATATAAGACTTATTGGGACAATGATCACTGGCACGAATACTAACCTGCATTTACCCCCAATTACTTCAACTATAATGAAGAGACCGGAGAACACAACCTGTACCTTCAGACAACCCTCGAGATCGAACCAACAACTCCATCACCTGAGTACGAGTAACATGAACCACAGCCACCAGCTTACTACAACCCTGTAACTCATAGTGCTATAACCTATAGAAGGTATGCAGATAGCGAATCCAATGAAAGTGAAAACAATATACCCCTCCTTCGTCCACCAACACCTTACCCAGCATATGAGACAGATGATGCTATCCTGTAGGATGGAGATGAAGTTCCAATGTACTATTACCTCAGCCAATAAGGAGAAGTAATCCGCGAACCACTTTTCCTAGATGACTACTTCATCAGAGATGACACAATCGATGGTGATATCATCGAAGACTACCTAGATAGTGTGTAAACCTATAAATAGCTTAGCAGTCATAGTATAGTTAGATTAGCTTTGTACGACATAACTGTGAACTGACTCAGCAGTCAGATGATCTCTTGATATATCAGATCACACTTGTACTATGTGACTGCATTCCGACTCAGCAAAGCACTTAGTGCTACATCCATATCTAGCATAGCCCAGATAGCCCCTCACTAGTATAAATACCCCCTCCCCCAGACCTCAGAATCTCAGACTAAAAACAGACCTGAACAATCTGAATACAACTCCTGAGCACTTCCCCACAATATCCCTTCATACAAATACTCCTAGTATAGCAATATCATGAATAGCAAATAAATCTATTTAATAACCCACAAACCACTCTTAAGTAAATCCGCTCCCCATTAGGTCCTACTCCTAACCCCATCACGAAATTTCCTAATTGGGTATTGTCTGCAGCAATACGCCGATTCAACTAAGCTGGTCTTAGTTTCTTAAACTTCCTGAAATATGGAAAATCCTGAACATCTAGAATAAGTCCAAAAAAGGACTTTGGTTGAGATGTCAACCCGATCTAGAAATCAATAAGTGTAGAGGACGTACTCCATATGAAATTGATCTTGACCATAAGAAAATGGTCTTCCAGAATATCCAGAACTTCCAGAAAATCCTTCCAGAACTACATAACGGTTACCCTAAAAAGCAACCCTCTTACACCAAGCATCATGGACTGCAGCTCTGACAGGAAGCCTGCCTAGAGTACCAAGAGGAATTCGAGGAGAAGGCAGATAGAGAGATGAATGAGCTATTGACTAGACTGGAGGCTCAGAGGGCTGAAGAGAAGGAGGTGACTGTGGAACATAATCTGGATTTGGTGCAGGAGGAGATAAATATGGAGCAGTAGAGAATGATTGATAACACTATCTTTTCACTATGAAT
The DNA here is from genome assembly GCA_003990745.1 of Jimgerdemannia flammicorona. Lineage (NCBI taxonomy): Eukaryota > Fungi > Mucoromycota > Endogonomycetes > Endogonales > Endogonaceae > Jimgerdemannia > Jimgerdemannia flammicorona. Next base: position 3,722 of record RBNI01002531.1, on the reverse strand, counting down.
AGTATAACCAACATTTTTTCTTTGAATGTAAATGGGTTACAGGGTACTTATCGATGTAAGAACATTTTTACTTGGCTGAAGAGATTGGAGGCTGATCTCTTCCTCTTATAGGATGTCAGGTGTGAGGATGACTTGGATAGACTGGAATGGATAAAGGAGTAGAGAGGTGAGGCAGTCTGGAAGGGCAAGGTTGGGATTCTGGTGCAGAAAGGTAAAGGAGAGATAAGGGATATACAGAGCTGAGGGGATAGATTGGTCTGGGGAGAGTGGATATATACAGGCTGGGAGCTAGTTACAGTGGGCTTCTGTTACTATCCTACAGTATGGGGTGAGTGTGTGAATTGGGTGAAGGGCCTACAGGAGAGTGGAATTCTTGCAGAGGTTGGGGTAGATATGCTCAGTGGGAACTTTAATATGGTCAGAGACGTATTGAGGAATAGAACTGATGGAGGATGAGGAGCTGAGAGTCAGAGTGGAGGACTGGCAGCTTGGGAGGAAGTGGAAAGACTGAGTGCTCTGGTGGATGTGGGTAGAGAATATTGGGGGGATAGGAGAGTGTACATGCACTGGGCCAGGGGCCTGGGGATGAGGATTGATTGGATTCTGACAGCCAGCTGTTGGGGCTTAGATGTTTGGAAGTCACTGGAGGTGGAATGGTGTCCTTGGTCAGATCATTGAGGGCTTTTAGGGCAGGGGTATTTTGGGGGGAGTGGGGATGGGCCTGGATATTGGTACCTCAATTCCTCCTTACTAGATGATAAGATACAGTGGGATGAGTGGGCTGAAGACATTCGACTGCGAGTGGAGTGCTGGAGGCAGGAAGGTGCCCCAGTTGGTATTCGGTAGATGAGGATGAAGAAGATAGCCAGGACCTTCTGGAGTGAGGCTGATAAGAAGGCTGGGAAACAGAGGAGGCGGCAGGTGTGGTGGGCTTCTAGTAGACTGTCTAGACTCTTGGAGGACTGAGCAAGACTGGTGTCATTGGAGGGGGAGGAGGACTGGAGATTGATAAGGGCAAGAATAGAGGTGGTTGAACTACAATAGGTGCTGCAGAATGAGGAAGAAGCAAGGGTCCAGAGTCTGGCAGTGTGGCTTTGTTGGCAGGGGTTGGAGGAAGGGGAGTGGCTCTCAAAGTTTCTCACAAGAGTTCTTCAGGTGAGAAGAGTGCAACAAAGGTGGGAGGGGGTGCTTAATGCTGATGGTATATTGGTGCATAGGGTACAAGACATTCTTAGATTGTTAAAGGAGCATTGGAGTGGATTATGGAGTGAGGAGGAGGGTGGGGCAGATACTGAGGACATTGACCGAGCATTGGAGGATTGGTACCCTACACAAGCTGATGGGCTAGGTGACTTAGTACTGCTGGTGCAAGAGGAGGAGATCCACCAGGTTCTTACTGCAACAACCTTGGGTATGGCACCTGGAGAGGATGAGCTGCCCTGGGACTTCTGGAAAAAGATGGTGGGAGTCCCAGGAGTACTGGGAGAGATGATGGCACTGTGTGATTGGATTATACAAATGGGAAGATGGGTGGGAGAACAGGATCTGGGGCTGGTGACATTGCTTTATAAGAACAAAGGAAGGCAAGAGGACTAGAAGAACTGGAGGCTGATTATACTACTAGATATGGATAGGAAGTTGGTTACCAAGGTGGTGGTTACAAGGTTGCAAAAGGTGGCCCAGTAAGTCCTGGGTGATGAGCAGAGGGGCTTTATGGGAGGCTGGCTCATCAGGGATGGCATAGCTTGGGTTTATGGAGTTATTGAAGGGGTATGAGCCAGTGGACTGGATGGACATCTGGTCTTTCTGGACCAGGAGAAGACTTATGACTGAGTACAATAGGTCTGGCTGGCAAAAGTTTTGGATAGGATTAGGGTCCCGTAATAGTTCAGGACAGCCATGGTTAGCCTACTGGAAGGAAGTAGGGCTGCACTCATATATAATGGACACAGAGAGGTAGCATTTCCCCTGGGTAGGGGGGTGCCTCAGGGGGACCCACTGTCCCCCATTTTATATGCCCTTTCTCTGGAGCCCTTCATGGACAGAATCAGGCAGAAGATAGTGGGGCTCTCTATCTTTGGCATTGGGTGGAAAGTAGGGGCTTTTGCAGATGACATAGTGGTTGGCCTGGAATTAATTACGGACATTGAGAAGCTTAAGGAAACAGTGGAGTGGTATGAGGCGAACTCCAGGGCTAGGCTCAATTGGCATAAGTGCAAGACAATGGTGTTAGGCAATGGTCTGGTGGGAGGGGAGATTATTGGTACCATTGTCCCTGCTGACAAGATGGTTCAGTACTTGGGTATTTATCTGTTAGTATATGGGTCAGTTTTGCCCTAACTTTGGTGGGAGCAGCAGGTTGGTATCTGGGAGGAGGCTCTGTGGAGTTAGAGGGGCTGCCAATTGTCTCTGGCAGAATGCGTTTTGATTCTGAATGTCTATTGGCTGCCGAAGTTGTGGTATCTGGCTTATTATTTGGACTTCCTAGCCTGGGTAGTGAAGAGATTGATGAAGCTGGCCAAGGGGTGGATTTGGGCTGGAAGGTGGAGTCAGATCAGCTGAGAGGTTTTATCCTTACTGGTGGTGAGTAGGGGACTTAGGCTGGTTGACCTTCCTAAGAGGCTGCACTGCTTGAGAGTATGGTGGCTGAAGAGAGTGGTGGAGTTGAGAGGGGGTGATTGGGTCCCCCTACTGCAGAAAGTCTGAGAGATGAGGTCCTCTCTGAGGGGTTCAACTAGTGATCTCCTAGCACTTGTGGGCCTTCAGAATACTAAACAATTGCAATTCAAAGGCTTCTGGTGGGGAGTGGCAGAGGGGGTGCGCTGAATTGGAATTAGGTAGCAGGGAAATGAAGGGAAGGTGGCTTGGGACCCAGTGATGTAGCAATGGGACCAAGTATTACTAGGCAGCATTCCCTTAATTGAGTTTGACATTGGTGATGAGATCAAATGCCAGTGGGGACCAGGCCAGGACCTGTGGCCTAGCAGTTGACAAGGAGTAGGAATCGGCGAGGAGTGGAACTGATGTAGCATTTGGGTCTGGAGTACTGAGGTGAGGAGGTGGCTGCCACTGAAGTACTGGGTGGTCTGGTGGCATGTGCTGAGGCGGAATGTCATGCTCAACTTCTGCTCAGGTCACCTTATTGAGAGAGGTTGCTTTGACTGTAAAGAGTGTTATAATGTAAGGCAGGAAGGGGAATATATACAGATGCCTGAACATTGGCTAGGAGAGTGTGAGATACTTAGTACCTTTTGGTAGAACATTGGGGATCATTTGGGGGTAGTGTGTAGGAGAGCTGGTATGCGGGGGCGATGGGAGGATTTAAGGGATAGATTGGAGAGGGGGGTGGGGAAGGAATGGCTGATATTAGGCTAGGTATTGGCCATTTAGGTGGGGCTGGCTAGTCACTGGTTATTTGTTTTTGAGGATGGGAGGAGACTTAGCTCTGAGGTCAGAATGCTGAGGTGGTGTAGTCTTATGGAAGACACCTTGATGGGCTGGTGGCTTGGTTGGGGGTTGCAGGGGGGTCAAAGGCATAGTTTGGTAGAGAAAATCTGTAGGCAGAGTGGAGGGAGGATTGGAGTTATGGGTGAGAAAGTGGTCTTTATTCATATAGGTGGGGGGAGTGGCACCCCTATGGGGATCAGATAGTGGGAGGGTATACTGTAAACTTATTAATAGAAGGGTAATAAATGGCAGAGTCCAAGTAACTATAAAAAAAA
>RBNI01002530.1:0-18222 GCA_003990745.1 Jimgerdemannia flammicorona | reverse complement strand
TTAAGGGTTTTCTTCTTTTTTTTTTAAAAAAAAAAAAACAATTTAGCTATATTCTACTTTAGAGTTTCAAAATCAACTTATTTATTAGATTATATATAATGATCAATTTTTTACATCAATTAAGAGTACTTCTTTATGAAGTTTCTTTGATCTTATTAAGCCTAATTTATATACTCTAAGTACTAATACTATTCATAATAATATTATAGAGACTTATAAAAAAGAATATAATAATTTCTATCAAAAGCTTCAGATAAAATATTAGTAATATTAAAAGTATTATTAAATTAATTATAGTTACTGATTATATTTTAAATTTTACTATAAAGTATTATAGATAAAATTTTATTTATAATTGATATCTAGATATCTCTCATTTCTTGATATTACTAGATATTAGATTGATTTCAATTGACAATCTCAAACTCTTACTCTTGACTTTATAAAGCTTGAGAGTTCTTATTTTGGAGAAAATATTATAGAAGTATTTATAAACTATATTCACAAGCTTGGAATTATAACTAAGATATAGGAGTTTTTTTTATTTTAAACTAATATAAAAAGAGAATAAAAAAAAAAGGTTTTTTACTTATTAATTACTTTCTATATAATTTTATATATCAAAATTTTAAAATATAGATATAAACTATTATAATAAATAATATCTCCAATAATATCACATTTCTCTATATTTTAGTAATGTCACATAGTGGATACTAAGCTCTTCAAGTATATCAGATTCTCTTTAAGATATATCTCTTAGACCAACTACAAGTTTCTTATAAGCAAGTTCTATTGGAGTGTCTTCTTAAGATCTTATAGTCCTCAAACTTCTTATCTTTAAACTATTCTGTTGTCTTCTGGATTCACTTGCTTGGAATTGAGTAGAGAATTAGAACTTCTATGCTTCTTGAGTAGTTGGGGATCTGAGTATTTAAATACTTGACTACTGACTTTATTTCAAAAGAAATAAGAGAGGTATTTATACAAAATATAATTCAATAGTTACTAAGTTATAAAACTAAATATAAATTCCAATAACTAAATAAATGAGATACTTGAATACAGAAAACTTTGATTATAAGTACAAATTCAAGTATCTATACAATTGGTTGTATAAGATCAGAATGCTGGAAGAATTTCTAAGTTATATAAGATCAGAATGCTAGAAGAATTTCTAAGTTATATAAGATCAGAATATTAGAAGAATTTCAATAATTACATAAAAAACTCAGAGTAGAATATTTAGAATCCTGGGGACTTCATCTTCATCACTATCAAGACAAGAGGTTAGAGATAGGATGTTTTTAAAGAAAATGAGATCAGCAAACATTTTGTTCATTTTATATATTTTGTATATATTGTATATTTCATATATGTCATATATATTGATTAATAGAGTGATGTCATTATATTCAACAGTGGTAGCAGCAGAAGTAAGGAGATTAGAGACTCTCTAATTTATGAGGTTCTCCTCTATAAAGTAGGAGACAAAGATGAGATCTTGAGAGAGTTGAACCTGGATACTGGAGCCTTGGAATACTAAGATTAATCCTTATAGGAATTGATCAGGATTGTCCTCAAGAATGAGATTCTAGAACTCTTCTATCTCATCACTTCTGAGAGTAGTGGTGGGTTGGACTTCTGTGACCACTATAGCCTCCAGTATATCTATACAGTGAGCTAACAATTCCTTGAAGTCTGAGACTCTGGTATACTCCAAGTTGGAGATTGATTATGGTATATATCTGAAGACCTGATAGATCTTTTTAGTTACTCTCAATTTATATATATTTATAGGAGTAGCATCTTATATCTCTTGGAGACTGGTCTAAGGGAATTTTCAGTAGAGGAGATTTTCTATTTTGTATTTCTGCTACATCCAGAGGTATTTAGTAGTGATAGTGATCCTTGTTTTCATTTCACAGCAGTTGAGAATAAAGTGATAAGAGTCATCTAGTACTCAGGTAGAGGCTAGAAGTTCTTGTAGTATAGGTCCTCATAGCTCTCTTGATATCTTGGAATATCTTTTCTTGAACTAAGAAGCCTTAGTGGTTCCTGGACCTTGAGGTTTGGTAAGCAGTAGGCATTTTGTTTATAGTGAGTCTTTGAACTATTTTGGGATTTTGTGAGTCTTATTTGAGTTGCTACTGCTGCAGTTCCTTAGTTCTTCTTTTATATTTCTTAAGATGTCTATCTTGTGGTTATGATGACTTATGATTAGTTATTATTACTCATCTTGTAGCCTGAGTGAGTTATACTATATAATCTTCTTATGCTCTAATCTAGTGGCTTATAAGAAAAGGCTGTCTCCTGTGATAATATCACTATTCTGAGGTCACTATTACATCTTTCTCCTGAATAAAGATCTTCTCTTGAACATCCTTATTCATTAGTCTAGTCTGAAAAATTTACTAATCCTATAACCTCTGATAGGGGATTGAAAAGTAGTATTTATGGGCTGGTATTTTTCTTATGTATTTTGGCATGATGGTAAAGAGTCACTCTCTTTATATAAAGCAAGGGCCTGATTCTGATCTTGACTAATCAGTTGACAGTTTGAACTCCTCTGACTTTGAAAGTCTCATAGATGAGTAGTTGCTAGCACTATATCTCTTAGAGAATGGTTCAGACAGATTACCTGCTGGTCATGGAACATGCTGTTACAATTTGTGGACTAGAACCTCATAGGTAATTATTATATTTTACTTCTCTTATATAGACTCATGGTACTTCTTGAGTCTGTTCCTATATACTATAGTAGATAGTATGGTTTCTGAGAGTTTTCTAAGTCAGAAAATAGTTCTTTTGATATCTTATACATAGAAGAGTCCTTCTTATTTAGGCTTCAGTTTTCATAACTATGAGGTTTTTATTATATTTTGATATAGTAGAATCTTTTCTCTAATTTGAATAAATTCTAGGGTCTTGTGATTCTTTTCTGTATTCTTTCTTATTAGTGCTTGTGACTTAATGATATAATCTTCTGCCTTCTTTCTGATTTGGTATAGTTTCTGGATTTCTGAGTCAATCTGTCATCAAGTTAGGTCTAGATTTGTAGCTGAGATTCCATCAGAATCTTCTTCTCCAAAGAGCAGTTCTCTTGGAGTAAAGTGTATACTCTGTGACTATATATCTCATAAGATAGAGAGGGCAGTTAGAAGGTAGTTATCTCAATTCTCATATATATCTGAGATCTTGGCCAGAATGTTCTTAAGAGTCTTATTGGTTCTTTCTATCTGTCCATTTCCTTGAGAGTGATATACAGTAGTCTTGATATGTTGAATCTTGTATTTCTGATATATTATCTCATAGAATCTGTTAACAAATTCTGTGCTATAGTCTGTGGTAATTTGTCTTGATATCTTGTAGCAGCAGATAATTTCTCAGTACAGGAAGTCAGCAATAGAGAGAGTATTGGCTTTTTGTAATACTCCTGCTTTTATCTATTTAGTAAAGAGATCTACAATAACTATAATATAGCAGTTTCCTGATAAAGTTACTAATAGTAGTCTAATAATGTCTATTGCAATATAGTAGAAGTGGATAGGCTCAATTCTTGATGATCTGGGTGTCTGGTCTTGCTGATCTTATTTCTGTTTTTGGCACTTATTATATCCTTTAACAAATTGATACAGGTCTTCTTCTGTCTTAGGCCACTATATAGTTCTTCTTGTCTTATTATATATGTTGGTTCCTCCTAAGTATTCTTATTCATACTTTCTCCATTACTTAATACTTCTTATATTTAGATATAATAAGCTTTTCTTCTTTTTTAAGTATGGTATTATCTAGTTTGAATTGTTTCTAAGTCTGGTTGATAATAGTGATAGTCCAGAATTCAAGGTGGTTGAGCATCTTCTACTATCTAAGATAGCTGATTAATCCATAGTATAGCTCCTTATTCACATTGAATAGTCTTGATAGAGATATTTTGGGGTATCTTTGAGAGTGTATCAGCATTGGCATTAGTTCTTCCTGAGTGGTATCTGATAGTATAGTTATACTCTTGCAGTCTGTAGATCTATCTGACATATATTTCTTTGGAGTTCAGAGTGTAGAATAGCCAGATAAGAGCAGAATGATCTGTTTGAATAGTGAAGTATTTTCTGACTAAGTAGTAGTGGAACTTATCTACTGCCCAGACTACTGCTAAGCATTTAAGCTTACATAACTTATAGTTCTGTTCTACTCTGTGGGTATCTTGGCTTGTATAGGAGATAACATATTCATGTCTATCTTTCTTCTAAGCTAGTATTGCTCCAAATTCTATTGTACTTATATCTGTCTGCAGGATGAACTCTAGGTTCCAATCTGGTCTTCTGAGGATGGGTACTTGGGTCAATCTAGTCTTGAGTTCATTAAAGGTTTTTTGATATTCCTTAGTCTATTTGAATTTGATCTCCTTCTTCAATAGCTCATAGATAGGTACTGCAATATTAGAGTATCCTTTAATGAATCTTCTGTAGTAGGAGGCCAGTCCAAGGAAGACATGGACTTCTGTAGTTGCTCTGGGTCTTGGGTAGACTGCAATAGCCTCAATCTTCATAGGGTCTATATGAATTCCAGTCATGTTCTAGATAGATAATTTCTTGAGCTGCAAACTTATACTTCTTAGGCTTGATGTAGAGGCCATACTCCTTGAGCTTCTTGAGAGCTAGCTATATACAGTTGATATGTTCTCATGCAGTATTGCTGAAGATGATCACATCATCAATATAGACAATGAGCCATTTTCCAATTTTATTGCTGAAGACTCTGTTTATCATTTATGGAAAACTTGCTAGGACATTGTATATTTCAAATAGTATTTGCAGATAGACATAGACCAGATGTGATGAAGACTGATTTCTCACTGGTATCTTGAGTGAGACCAATCTGATGAAAGTCTAAGAACAGATCCAGAGTAGTATAGTATTTGGCTTCATTTTCAAAGATAGTAAGGATTTCTTAAATATTTGGCAAGTACTGCTTATCCTTCTTGGTGATTATATTGAGCTTTCTATAATCAATACAGAGTCTTAGGGCAAACTCTCCAGGCTTGCTTCCTTTCTTTGGAGTAAGGACAATAGGTGAAGCTCAGGGACTGATAGCTTGCTTGATGATACTGGCTTCTTCTATTTTTTTGAGTTCTGCTCACAGTCATTCTCTATAGGCAAGTGGTTAGGTCTAGCTTTCTAGTAGATGAGCTTGGTATTACCAGTATCAACTTTGTAGTAGTACTTGGGTTCTTGGTTGTAAATATCTCTGAAATCTGTGGTAAGTACTCCTTTATTCTGATATAGGATCTTGAGAAGTTGTTCTTCTAAGGGAGAGTTTTCTCTAATGGTATATGTATGCTTATTCTGGTCCTTATCTTTCTTATGCTCAAGTTTGGTAATCTTAGTAGCAGTATAGACTCCTTTTCTAGTAGATCCAAAGTCTTGTTCTTCTTTTTTGGTCTCAATAAGTTCAATGGCTTTAGTGATCTTAGACTTCTTAATTTTATAGATCAGTATCTGGCCAATTCTGTCATACTTCTTGACTTCAAATAGGGTGGTAGAGTTGTGATTCCTGACTATAAGAAAGATCTCACCAGTGTAATCAGAGTCAATGACTCCACCTTTAACTGAGATTTTACTTTTGGCTAGACTGCTCCTGGTCTTGATAATTCTAATATAGTTCTCTGGTAACTTGACTCTAATTCCAGTACCAAGTAGAGTGGTAGTCTGTGGTTCGAGAATAGTATCTTGGATGCTGGCAAGGTCTATTCCTATAGCTCCTTTAGTCTTATATTCTGGGATCTTAGCTTTGGGGTAAAACTTCTTAATCTTAAGAGTAATGTCTGGTTCTTATTTCTCCTCATCATCACTGTCAGCTTGAAGCTCTGGGGGCTGGTCATCTTCTTCAGCTTTCTTTTTTGCTTCAGCAGTTTCTTGCTCATACCTTTGTTGATGGATTTTTCTAACTTTAATGATATAGGACCAGCAGTCATTCAGGTATTTGGAGCAGTATATCCTAGTACTATGGGGGCATCTTTCTTAAGAAGTATAGCTATTGATGATCTTGTTGTACCACTGCTCATCTGTGAACTTGATTGTCTTACTCTTGTTCTTATATACTGAGTGCATGAAGACTTCTGTGTCCTCTTTATCCCCTTCCTTTATATCTAGTAGTACTCCTTTATAGATATTGATAGAGACTCATATCTTTTTTTCTCTATAGTTGATCTGCATCTTCTGAGTATTGAGGTCAATAATAGCCTTGGTCTTGTGAAGCTATTGGTTATCAATGAGAATGTCATAGTTGGTGGCACTTATAATGATCACATTTACTGAGATGATAGCTCCTCCAATCTTAATAGGGACTTCTCAGATCTTGCCTAGGAGGGTAGTTCATATACCATCTGCTGTGACATAGATCATTTTAGTAAATTCTTCAATATTCCAGCCTAGATAGTTAATTGTCTTCTTGCTCATGAGGTATCCTCCAGCACTAGTATCAATAATAGTATCAAAGATACAATCTTCAATCTGATACTGAGTATAGGTAGAGATCTTATACTAATCTTCAGATTTTTTATTTAAGTCTTCTTATTCATCTTTTTGTATATTGTGAGCTTCTATGATCTTATATTCTTGGTTCTTGACAGTAGTTGCAAGTCCTACTCTCAACTGCTGTCTAAAGGCAGAGACTTCCACTAGTTGTCCAAAAGTAGCATTGACCTTCTATTCCTTAAGATTCTTGTAGATATCATACTGATGGACCTTGGTCTTATACAGCTTCTGTTCTTTCTTACTTTCACTTTCTCCTGAGACTGAAATAGTGCCTTCAATAATTTGGCAGATAGCTTCATCTAACTCTATATCTTGATCAATCTCCTCAGATTGAGTCTTACTTTGAATAATGATGATTGAGGTCTTTTTTGGTCTTCTAACTGGTTTACTGTTGCTCTTCTTATCATAGAGCTTAGACTGGGTTCTGGTAGCTTTAGTAACAGAGTAGAATTCAGACTTCTCATAGTATTCTTCATTATCAGTATCACCAATCTCCTTGATGACTACAGTATTAGTTTATTCTCTGGTTCTGGTAGTATCACTTAGTTGAGCTCTGTGCCTTGTTTCAGTTATATAATTCTTTACATAGTGGTCTTCTTTTCTACATTTGAAGTATATGATGGTGCATTCTTCTATAGTAGCTGCAAACTTCTGCACTAGTCTCCTGTTGATACTTCATACTTCTCTAACAACATCACCAAGATATGCAGTCATCTTGATAAACTACTGGATGAGTTCCTCTACTGAATCAGTTTTGGTCATCTTGGAGGTAGATAGAAATAGTTATCTATTAATAGCTGTAGTAGATATGATACTAATTGGCTTTGATGACTCTATCTTGATACTAGTTATTCTTTTTATTGAGTGTTTGGCAGGATGTCTAGTAGTCCAATATTTCTATATAAAGACTACTTTCTGATCAAGGGTCAGAGTAGCTAAAGTAGACCAGATTGCTAGAGTAATTTTATGATAAACTCCTTTTAGGAAAATTGAATCAGCTATCTGTTCCTTGAGTGTGTTATCATTGTTAGCCAATATAATCTAGTGACAGATTTGGATGTAAAATGAGTTGGGATCTTCACTGAGTCTCTGGTAGATAGTATTGAGTTGATCTTTGAGAGCTTGCTTGATCTCTTCAGTATAGTATATAGTTTTGAGGAAATTCTTCATATTGGTGAGTTTGACTGTACTAGCATTAGTAATAGTGTCTATATTGAACTTGTCTCTGGCAAATCCTCTGAGGCTGACTGATAGAAGGGCCAATTGTACTTCTACAGTAAGAGCTCATATGGTAGCAAATTGTTCAAAGTCTTCAATAAAGGTCAGGATTGACTCTTTAGTAGTAAATCTATAGAATGTAGAGGACACATTTCCATCTTGTCTTGAATTCTTACAAAGATGACTCTTGTAGTCAGAGTAGTCAGAGTAGTTGTTATAGTGGTTGTTTGTTTTTTAGCTTAAAAGTAAGGGATCCTAATAGTATCACCAGCCAATGGGCACTAAGTTCTCCAAGTATATCAGATTTTCTTCAAGGTATATCTCTTAGACCAACTATAAGTTTCTTATAAGCAAGTTCTATTAGAGTGCCTTCCCAAGGTCTTATAGTCCTCAAACTTCTTATCTTTAAACTATTCTGTTATCTCCTGGATTCACTTGCTTGAAATTGAGTAGAGAACTAGAACTTCTATACTTCTTGAGTAGTTGGAGACTTAAGTGTTTGAATATTTGACTACTGACTTTATTTCAAAAAAAATAAGAGAGGTATTTATACAAAATATAATTCAATAGTTGCTAAGTTATAAAACTAAATATAAATTCCAATAACCAAATAAATGAGGTATTTGAATATAGAAAACTTTAGTTATAAGTACAAATTTGAGTATCTATATAATTGATTATATAAGATCAAAATACTGGAAGAATTTCTGAGTTATACAAGATCAGAATGCCAGAAGAATTTCAATAGTTATATAAAGAACTCAGAACAAAATGTTCAGAATCCTAGAGACTTCATCTTTATCACTATTAAGACTAGAGATTGGAGACAGGATATCTTTGAAGAAAATGAGGTCAGTGAACATTTTGTCTATTTTATATAATTCACATATATTGTATATTTTATGCATGTCATATATATTGATTAGTAGGGCAACATTATCACGTTTAGTAGTAGTAACAGTGGGAGTAAGGAGATCAAGAGCTCTCTAATCTATGAAGTTCTCCTCTGCAAAGTAGGAGACAAAGATAGAATCTTGAGGGGGTTAAACCTAGATACTGGGGCTTTGGAATACTGAGATTAATCCTTATAAGAATTGATCAGAATTGTCCTTGAGAATGGAATTTCAGAACTCTTCTATCTTATTACTTCTAAGAGTGATGGTAAATTGGACTTTTATGGCCATCATGGCTTCTAGTACATCTATATAGCAGGCTGATAATTCTTTGAAGTCTGAGACTCTAGTATACTCCAAGTTGAGAATTAATCATAATATATATCTGAAGACCTGATAGATCATTTTGGCTACTCTCAATTTATATATATCTATAGAAGTAGTATCTTGTATCTCTTGGAGACTGGTCTGAGAGAATTCCCAGCAGAAGAGATTTCTTATTTTATATTCCTGTCACATCTAGAGGTATTTGATAGTAATAGTGATCCATATTTCTATTTCACAGCAGTTGAGGATAAAGTGATAAAAGTCACCAGTACTCAGGTTAAGGCTAGGAGTTCTTATAGTGTAGGTCCTCATAGCTCTTCTAATATTTTGGAATATCCTTTTTTGAACTGAGAAGTCTTAGTGGTTCCTAGACCTTGAGATTTGGTGAGCAGCAGGCATTTTATTTATAGTGAGTTTTTAAACTATTTTGGGATTTTGTGAGTCTTGTTTAAGTTACTGCTACTGTAGTTCCTTAGTCTTTCTTTTATATTCCTTGAGATATCTGTCTTGTAGTTATAATGACTTATAGTTGGTCATCATTGCTTATCTTATAGCCTAGATGAGTCATGCTATATAATCTTCTTGTGCTCCAATCTAGTGACTTGTAAGAAAAGACTATCTCCTGTGATAATATCACCATTTAGAGATCACTGTTACAGTAACCAAACTTCAATAAAAAAAATATAATCTTTAATACTAATAATAACTATATATAGTATCAGACCTATATTTTAAATTTTACTACTTAAGATTATCTCATACAACTATTTAATAATTAGAGTAAAACTAGCAAGAGCTCTAATACTATTTCAAAGATATATAAATTAATTATTACAATTTAATTATCACTATTATGGTAAAAAAAAAAAAAAACTTACTGAATAGTATAAAACAATTAATCTCAATTTAAAAGAACTTATTTTAGATATCAGTATATGTTGGAAATCAATATTTATAATGATTGAATGAGTACTAATACTTACTATAGTATATAAGTTACTAATAATAATATTATAGAATAATATTTAGCTTATTAATTAATATTAACTTATTCAAATATATATAATTTAAATACTAGATTCTATAGCTACTATTGATAAATAAATATAAGATATAGTAATTGAAGAGAATAAGTGGACAAAATTGAGAGAAGTTGTTAAAGTTTTAGAAGTAAGTAGAGAGGTATTTATTAATATTTTTGCAGATTTAGTTTTACTTTACTTTTCTTATTTTGCAGATTTAGTTTTACTTTACTTTTCTTGTTTTGCAGATTTAGTTTTACTTTACTTTTCTTGTTTTATACTTTTACTCTTTATTTTGCTCTAGTATTTTAATAAATATATAAAAGAAGTTATTTGGTAAAAGTTTCTAATAATATATTCTATAATTCCAGTATACAATCTTTTAATTAATCAACTTAAAGACTTACTAACTTATTAGAGAATAAAAATATATATCTCTCAAGACAAAAGAAAGCTATTAAAGTGACTTTGAAGAAGCTTAAAAAATATTATTTAAAAATAGGTACTTCTGTATTTTCTGTTAGTATTAGTAAGTGAAGTATTGTTTTTTTATAAATTAAAATGAGAAATTTCATTATTTTGATTATAATTTAAATATCTAATCAGTTTTAGATTTATGATTAAAGCTGAAAAAAAGAATTTATTAAGAAGACAAAGCAATCAATTACTAATATATATTAGAAAAACTATATATCTTTACTGAATTCTAATTATGATTTGGATAACTATACAAATAATTCTATTATATAGCATCTTTATAGTAAAAAAAGAAAAAAGGAATCTTCAATAGATAAACTTATAATATATTTGTCTACTAATTAAGTAGTCTTATTAAAGAGTATTAGTATATTAGATTAGTAAAAGATAAAAGTTTTTGACTATAAAATTCTTTATATTTTAAATTTATAGAGATATCAAATAGACTTTCCTAATTTAAACAATATGGCCTGAGATTATCTAACTATTTCTACTAGTTGAACAGATGTTTTCTAATAGTAAAGAGCTTATTATACCAAGGAGATATTCTCTCAAAGCTGAGATTATTTAAGTATATATATATCTGAAATTTTAGTGAAGCTTAGCATCTTGATTTCAGCTTATTATAACTATATAACATCTAATAGAAGATTGTTTAAAGAAGTTAAATTAATAATACTGAATTATTTTTTTAATAAATATATCTCAAATTTAGCTTATTGTCTAAAGAGATCAGATATACTACAGATAGTAGTATCTAGTAATCAAGCATATCTAGTAATCAAGTGTATCTAGTAATTAAGTATATCTGATAATTGAGTATATCTAGTAATTGAGTATATTAGGAAATCAGATATATCTGGTAATTATATATATTGTAACATAGCGGATGCTTAACCTTGTAAGTATGTCAGATTTCTGTATCTTGAATTCTTGATCTTCTTTGACTCCGCGGAGTCCTCAGTATGCAGGGGTGGGTGAGTTTGAAGTGTATCTGCCCGCAGGCTTACTAGTTCCTTTGCTTTCCCTTTGCTTTGAACTATTTCGATCTGAGGTTTATTCACTCTAAGATACTGGGTTATTTATACAAGTTTGCTAACTGTGAGATGGCTACTGAGTTACATGGCTAAGTTATGAGTCATTTAGCAAGTGTCGAGACTTTTCGACATTGTCTAAATGCTATACTATATTGGGTCATTGATTTTGCAAGTGTCGAGATATTTAGACATTGTCTAAATCGGAGACTTGACTAACTATAAGGCTATACTATACTGGGGATCGGATTCAGGTACCGTGATCAAATGTCTAATTCCCCTGATTCATATTACTAATTTGGATTGACCATTACAACTTCCTCCTGAATAGGTGATTCGTCCCTGAAATATCCTATTCATTCAAACTCCCAGGCTTCAATGGTTTGTATGGTCTTGTACTGTGCAATTTGTTGCATCACAGTTTCCCAATAATGTCGCCTAACTCACTCGAAGTCTGTAGGGGTTATTTCTTGGATGTGGGCTAGTGCTGGTTCGTCATCTCGAAACAGTTTATGAATTCTCTTGGCAATGGTGATCTGTGAATAAGAGAGCTGATATTCTGCGATCCAATCTTCTTTAGTTATTTTCGTATTCTGGTTAAGTATCTGTCTAAGCTTGAAGTACTCTTGGAACTCCATTCTATGATGGTAGGCCTTGAAGTGCGAAATTCAGGAGAGATGGGTCTGGACGATACTTTGGATACTGTCATAACATTCTTCTATAGTTGGGGGTTCAGTAGTATGCCACTGTCTCTCAATGGCTCTTTGGGCAGCACTAGTGATCTTGAGTGCTGTTTCAGTGCTTCGGTTATTGGCCATGATACTTCTTGAGTCAGTTTCAGTGGATAGTAGTGGGGATGATTGTGCCTGAAGTTTTTCATAGCCAAAAGGTAGTTCCTTTTATATCTTGCACCAGGTAAGATCCTTCCCACTTGGGCTCCAGTTTTCGTGACCATGAAGCTTCCACCATATTCCGATACACTAGGACTTTGTCTCCTATCTTGATAATCTCCAAGGACTTGTGGGTCTTTTCTGCATTGTTCCATTGAAGTGTCTGCGCCTTAATGATGTAATCTTCAGCCTTATTCCTGATTTGGTGTAGTTTCCGTATCTCCATGTCCACGCATTTCCAGACAGCATCTCCATTGGATGATAAGGTTTCTTGAGAACTTTCTTCTCCGAACAGCATTTCTCGAGGGGTGAAGTGGGTGCTTTGTGATCGAATATCCCAAAGAGCAGATAATACTATTAGCAGATAGTGATCCCAATTTTCGTAGTTATTACAGATCTTGGCAATAATATTCTTGAGTGTTTTGTTGGTCCTTTCTGCTTATCCGTTTCCTTGGGGATGGTATGCCGTGGTCCGAATATGCTGGATTCTGTATTTCTTGTAGAGGATCTCGAAGAACTGGTTCACGAATTCTGTTCCTCTATCTGTGGTGACTTGTACTGGGGTCTTGAATCGGCAGATGATTTCTTTGTGAAAGAAATCAGCAATTGACTGTGCATTGGCTTCCTTGAGGTGTCCTGCCTCTATCCATTTTATAAAGAGGTCCACAATGATAATGATGTATCAGTTGCCAGTCAAGGTCAAGGGTAGAGGACCAATTACATCCATTGCAATGTGGGTGAATGGCACCAGTTCTATGTGTGCCGATCCCGGGGCTTGATTTCATTGGTCTTGTTTTTATTTCTGGCATTTGTCACATATCTTGACAAATTGTCTGATATCTTCCTTCATTCCTAGTCACCACATTGTTCTTCTTGCTCTGTCGTATGTGTTTTTTCCTCCTAGATGGCCAAGTTCATATATTGATTTCATTGCTTGCTCCTTCTTGTGATCGGGTATGACTAGTAGTTTTCCTTTCTTCAGTGTTTCTCCATTGGTTTCGAATTGTTTCTATGTCCTGCTGATAATTGTTTGTGTCCATTCTTCTAGATGTTGGGGCATCTTTCACTGTTCCAGGTAGGTGATGATTCCGTAGTAGAGTTCCTTATTCATGATTGATTTGCTGGTTGGAGGTGTTTCGGAGTATCCATGAGAGAGCATCTGCATTGGCATTGGTTCTTCCTGGGCAGTGTATGATTGTTACATCATAGGCTTGTAACTTCATGATCCATCTGGCATTGATTCCTTTGGGTTGTCCAGTGGTCAGTAGCCAGGTGAGGGCTGAGTGGTCTGTCTGAATAGTAAAGTGTCTTCCAGCGAGGTAGTAGTAGAACTTTTCCACAGCCCAGATGACCGCGAGGCATTCCAACTTGTAGGATTTATATTCTTTTTCAGCTCCTCTGGTTCCTCGGCTCAGATATGCGATGACATACTCTACTTTGTCCTTCTTCTGGGCCAGGACTGCTCCAAGTCCTTGTGCACTTGCATCTGTCTATAGGATAAATTCTTGAGTCCAATCGGGTCTTCTAAGGATGGGTGCCTGGGTCAGCCTGACCTTGAGTTCATCGAATGCTTTTTGTTGCCTGCCAGTCCATTGGAACTTGATATCCTTCTTGTTGAGTTCGTAAATTGGGCCTGCAATGTTGGAAAATCCTCTAATAAATCTGCGATAGTAGGAGGCGAGTCCCATGAAGGCTTGGGCTTTAGTGACTGTAGTGGGTCTTGGATATGCTGCTACTGCCTGTATCTTGAGGGGGTCCGTGTGTGTTCCATCTCAGTTAATGACATGTCTGAGGTAGGAGATCTCGATTTCTGCAAACTTGTATTTCTTCAGTTTGATGTAAAGACCATGCTTCCTCAATCTTTCCATCATCTGCTGGATGTACTGCAGGTGTTCTTTGGCTGTCTTGCTGTAGATGATTACATCATCCACGTAAACCATCATCCATCTTCCTATATCATAGCAGAAGATTTTGTTCATCATTTGCTGGAAGCTTGCTGGTGCATTGCACATTCCAAATGGCATTCGCAGATAGACATAGGTTCCGTCTGGTGTGATGAAAGCTGATTTCTCACTTGCTACTTCTGTGAGACTGATTTGGTAAAATCCTGAGTATAAGTCCAAGGTGCTGTAGTATTGTGCCTCATCTTCCAGAGTTACAAGAATGTTGCTGATGAGAGGCAGTGGTTGGCGATCCTTCTTGGTAACCAAGTTGAGCTTTCTGTAATCGGTACAGAGTCTTGATGCGAATTCTCCTGGCTTGCTTCCTTTCTTCAGGGCTAGTACGACTGGTGAGGCCCAGGGACTACTGGCTTCTTTGATGATACCGGCTTCTTCCATCTGCTTGATCTCTTCTCTGAGCCATTCACGGTAGGCTGGCAGGATGGGTCTTGCCTTCTGATAGATTGGTTCAGTGTCTCCTATGTCCACATCATGATAGTAATGTGGGGTCTTTCCTTTGATATCTTTGAAATCTGTGGCCAGAACATCCTCAAATTTATAGAGTATCTTCTTGAGTTCTTTCTTGAGTGAAAACTCATTCCCAATAGTGTAGCTGTACTTGGTTGTGGTCTCCTCCTTCTTGTGATCTAATTCGGTGATTTTGGTGCTGGCGAATACTCCTCTTCCTGTGGATCTGAATCCCTTCCTTCCTCTCTCTGTTTTCTGCAACTTCTTGACTTCCATGATCTTCGGTTGTAGTACTGGGAAGATCAGCATCTGTGCCAATCGGTCCTTCTTCTTGATTGGGAATGGGATTGTAGGATTGTGGTTCCTTGCAATGAGCAATATTTCTCCAATATAGTCTGAATCGATAACTCCTCCTTCAATGGTAATTTCGCTTTTTGCCAGGCTGCTTCTTGTTTTGAGAATTCCAATGTGGTCCTTTGGGATGGTCATCTCCAGTCCAGTTGTGAGTAGGGTGGTTGTCTGGGGCTCCAGTACGGTTTCCTCCACTGTGGTGATATCCATTCCGGCTGCATTTTTCGACTTGTATTCTGGTAGAACTGCATCAGGATGGATTTTCCGAATCTTGACCTTGATCTCTTCTTCATCGTCACTGTCTTCTAGGAGGGCTGGTGGTTCATCATCTTCCTTCTCTTCCTTTTTTCTTCTGGCCTGTTCTTCAAGAACCTTCTGTTTTCTTTCATAGTGGATTTTCTTGATTCTACCAGTGCATTGGTAGCAATCATTGACATGCTCCATACAGTACATCTTGATTCCATGGGGGCAGACTTCTTGTGGCACATATCCTTCTGCAATCTTCTTGTACCATTCCTCCTCACTCATCCATCTGGCTTTTTTCTTCTTTTTCTGTGTGGTTACCATATAGGCTTCCTCTTGTTCACCTTCTTCTTCCTCCATCTCAGGGAGCACTCCTTTGTTAACATTGATAGGGATTTGCATCCTTTGTCCTTGGTAGACAATCTGCATCTTCTGTGCATTCAGATCGATTATTGCTCTGGCTTTGTGAAGCCACTGGTTGCCGATGAGGATGTCGTAGTTGGTTGCATTGGTTACAATCACATCAACTGGGATGGTTGCTCCTCCGAACTTGATGGGAACATCTCGGATCTTTCCCAGAGGGGTGGCTCTTATACCATCTGCTGTGATGAATACCAGCTTGGTTGCTTCTTCGATCTCCCATCTTAAGCGATCTACTGCCTTCTTACTGAGAAGACATCCTCCTGCTCCTGTGTCTATAATGGCTTCAAAGATTCTATCTTCGATTTGGCAGGTTACATAGGCAGAAGTCTTGCGGTTGTCTTCACTTTCTTCTCTGGAGTCTTCTTGAACATTGTTGGCCTCTGTTATCTTCCAACCTTGCTCCTTGGTAGTCTCTGCAAGTCCAAATCTCATTTGCTGTCTGAATGTAGGGATTTCTGCCAGCTGGCCAAAGGTTGCATTGACTTTTTGTTGGCTGAGATCCTTGAAGATATCATACTTGAAAGTCTTGGTCTTGCGAAGCTTCTTCTCCTTTTCTCCTTCACTTGCTGGAGTGGTTTCTCGGATGATATCTTGGACTGCTTGCTCGAGCTCTATGTCTTGATCCATTTCTTCAGCTTGGCTTTCTGTGGTTGTTTCCATCTGCTTTTTCACTGGGTTCTTCTTGGGTCTTCCTGGTGGTCTCTTGTAGAGTTCCTTGTGAACATCCTTCTTAGTGGTCTGAGCAGGATAGGCCTCCCATTCCTCATCTGAATCTCCGATCTCCTCGAAGGTGATGATGTTGGCTTGCTCTTTATTTCTAATAGTAGCATTGCTTGGCTGGGCTTTGCGCTTGGTTTCACTCATACATTCATATGAGTAGTGGCCTTCTTCTCCATAGCTGTAGCAGGTACCTTTCTTCTTGTCTGAGGTGGCGGCAAACTTCTGAATTGGGCGGCGATCTCTTCCTCTGATTTTCTTTACCACATCTCCTAGGTGAGCAGTCATTTCGGCAAACTGCTTGGCAAGTTCCTCCATAGGATCACTGTTTCTCTATTGTTCTGTAGCTCTTGGTTGTGGTGTCTTTCGATTGATCATAGTGGTAGAGATCACACTGGTTGTCTTGGGTGCTTCGATTCTAACTCCAGTCACTCTTTCCATTGTGTGGTCTTGTGGATGTCTGGCTATCCAATATCGCTGAGCATAGGTGACCTTTTGTGCCAGATCCAGGACTACTGGTGATGAGCAGATGGCCAAGGCTATCTCTGGATGAACTCCTTTCATGAAGGTTGCTTCAGCTACTTGGTCTCGGATGGCATCAGCATAATCCGTGAGGATTATCTGATATCGGATTCTTGTGAAGAATGTGTTTGGATCCTCGCTCATTCCTTGACATATTGTATTGAGCTAGTCCTTCAGGGCTTGCTTGATCTCATCTGTGTAATAGGTATTCTAGAGCCAGGTCTTCTGTGCTATCAGTATAGCATCAGCATCATTTCCTACATGGGTTGCGGCTGTGAATGCTGCTCTTGCAGGTCCTCGTAGGCTGTAGGGCATGAGGGCTACTTGCTGTGCTGCAGTTAAGGTCCTAACAGCAGCATACTGCTTAAAATTGTCTATGAAGGTGATGATTGATTCATCTGAAGTATATCCATGGAATACAGGTGGTCTCATGTCCATTTTGTCTGATTGTGTTGTGTGAGTTCTTGTGGTAGTGGTTGTTCGTTATTCAGCTTGAAAGTGAGGGATTCGTCTTGAATCACCAGCCAATGGGCACCAAGTTGTAATGTAGCAGATGCTTAACCTTGTAAGTACATCAGATTTCTGTATCTTGAATTCTTGATCTTCTTTGACTCCGCAGAGTCCTCGGTATGCAGGGGTGGGTGAGTTTGAAGTGTATCTGCCTGCAGGCTTACTAGTTCCTTTGCTTTCCCTTTGCTTTGAACTATTTTGATCTGAGGTTTATTCACTCTAAGATACTGGGTTATTTATACAAGTTTGCTAACTGTGAGATGGCTACTGAGTTACATGGCTAAGTTATGAGTCATTTAGTAAGTGTCGAGACTTTTCGACATTGTCTAAATGCTATACTATATCAGGTCATCGATTTCGCAAGTGTCGAGATATTTCGACATTGTCTAAATCGGAGACTTGACTAACTATAAGGCTATACTATACTGGGGATCGGATTCAGATACCGCGATCAAATGTCTAATTCCCCTGATTCATATTACTAATTTGGATTGACCGTCACAATATCTAATAATTAAGTATCTAGTAATTACATATCTGGTAATCATATATATCATTTCCTCACTCTCTATTTCTTATAGCTCTGCTCAAAAAGGCTGTCCATACTCCTTACTCAAGATATATTATATTTTCTGTATTTTTTTTTTTTTT
>RBNI01002529.1:0-18228 GCA_003990745.1 Jimgerdemannia flammicorona | reverse complement strand
TTTTTTTATAGTCACTTGGACTCCCTTTATTAACTGACGTCTATAGTATTATTTATACAACCTAAGCCCTCAACCTATCCCACAGGGACCCTCCCCCACTCCTAGTCCTACAAAAGACACCCCATCCACCACCACTACAATCCTACCACCACTCTTTTCTACAATTCTCCTTACTAGACCTTTACGTCTCCCCCCTTTGGAACCCCAACCAATCCACCATGCCTTGAAGAGCTTGAGCATCAGCTCCTCCCACCTCATTACCCTCAGTCTCACCGGCCTCCGGGGGCCCTCCTCAAAAACATTCCGCCAATGTTTTACAAGCCCCACCCATATTGCAATGGCCCAACCCACTGTCAGCCACTCATTCCCCACCCCCCCCACCAGCCTCAACTGCAGTGCCGCCCAATGCCCACCCTCCTCAGGGTCAGGCGCCGACACTCCCAACCTCTCTCCAACTACCCTCCAAAAATTCTCCATACTCTCACACTCCCCCAGCCAATGCTCAGGGGTCTGCACCACCCCGCCCTCCTGCCCTACATTATGACACTCCTCACAATCAAAGACTCCGCCATCCACCAGATGACCAGCCCTAAAATTGAGCATCACATTTCTATGCAGCAGCCTCCACCATGCTACCCAGAGTTTCGGCGGTAGCCACCTTGACACAACCTTGATCCAAGCCCAGACACCTGCCTAGTCCCATCTCTCCCCAATTCCAACCCCTTGCCAGGTCTCCGGCCAGAGGTCCTGCCCCAGACCTCTAAGGCACTCTATACCCTCCTCTAAGCGGAAGTCCTCAGCCAGGTTCCCTCCCAACAAGAGCCTGTCCCATCTCCACATCGCCAGTCCCCAGTCCTTATCTCCTTCAGTACCTCACCAATGGATCCCAATGCGGTGTGCCCCATCTACCACTCTCCACCAGAATCCTTTGTATCGCATCCTCTGACTACCATCCAAGGCCACCAAGGACAGTAGGTCCCCCGAGCCCCCCCATGGTGACACCCTTGCCTCCCACAAATGCTGCATAAGGGGCACCTATTCACCTCCTCGCAACTCACTGGCTCTCTTCATCCACCATGCCCTCAAGCAGAGTAGCCTCTTGGAAAAGTCCACCAGGCCAAGTCCTCCACGATCCACAGGGAGTGCTAGAACCTCCCAGCCAATCTGACTCCGGCATCCAGCCCAGAGCCAAGAGCGGGCCATCTTGAGAAGCTTTTTAACCACCCACTTAGGGAAGTCCAAGTGGTAGCCCAAATACCAAAGCTTCGGCATCCAATACACATTCAGGACAGTAACCCTTCCCACCAGCAACACCTGCCTACCACCCCAACTCGTCAGTACTTTCCTCCATTCTACCAGCTTGCCCTCCCACCACTCCTTGGGAAGCAAAGAGCCATATACTGAGAAATAGATACCCAAGTACCATACCACTCCTTCAGCCGGGACAATTGTTCCAATGACATCCCCCCCTATGACTCCTACCCCAAGGACCATTGTCTCACACTTGTGCCAGTTGAGTTTTGCTCCAGCACATCTTTCATACCACTCAACTGTCTCCTTGAGCATGGCCACATCTGCCACCGAGCCCAATCCAACCACCATATCATCTGCAAAGGCCCCCACCTTCCAATTGATGCCCAAAATATTCAGTCCACCAACTCTGCGCCATATCCGATCCAGCAATGGCTCCAGGGCAAAGGCATAGAGGATAGGTGACAGTGGATCCCCCTGAGGCACCCCTCTCCCCAAGGGGAAGGAAGCCCCCCTATGTCCATTTGCCAGAATCGCAGCCCTACTCCCTTCTAGTAGTCTAATAAGGGACCGACACATGCCCACTGGTACCCCAATACGCTCCAGTACCTTCTCTAACCATACTCTCTGAACTCTATCATAGGCCTTCTCTTGGTCCAGGAAAACCAAGCGGCCATCCACACCTGCAGCCCTAGCGCCTTCAATAACACCGTGAACCCATGCCATGCCATCTCGGATTAGTCGGCCCCCAACAAAGCCTCACTGCTCCTTCCCTAGCACCTGTTGGGCCACCCCCTGTAGTCTCGCCACCAGGACTTTGGTGACCAACTTGCGGTCCATATCCAGCAGCATAATTGGCCTCCAATTCTTCCAGTCCTCCTTATGCCCTTTGTCCTTGTACAGCAGGGATACCAGCCCCAACTGCTGCTCCCCAATCTACTCCCCATTACTGATAACTGCGTCACACATCAGCGACATCTCCTCCAGAGCCTCTTCTATGGTTGCCATACGTTTCCAAAAGTCCCAAGGCAAACCATCCTCCCCAGGCACCATTCTCAGGATAGTTGATGCCAGAACTCTAAGGATCTCCTCTCCCAAAACTGGTTGTCCAAGATCCCCCAACTCTGCTGCAGGGTTCGGGTGCCACTCTTCGAGATGCTGCTCAATATCCTGCACCCCCTCCCCTCCCTCCTCTTCACTTCAAAGGTTACTCCAGCGGGCGCTCAGTTGACCCAGGATCCCCTGCACACCTAATACCATCTCTCTCTCATCATTAAGGACTCCTTCCCAATGGTGTCGTGCTCCCCTAGCATGAAGAAGACAGGACAAAAACCTTGTAGGCCTTTCGCCTTCTTCCAATCCCTGCCACCATAACCTAGCCACCATAGTCTGATCCTGCATCACTTCCTCCTTCCTCAACAGATCCTGTAGTTCCACCACTTCCAGCTTAGCCCGCTTAGCCTTCCAGTCCAATAACTCCTCCTCCTCCAATACCCCAGCCCAGTTCAGGAGTAATCTTTCTAGTCTCCTAGATGCCCATCTGACTCGTCTCCTCCGCTGAGCACCTCTCTCCTTCCCCACTTCCCCCCAGTATCTCTGAGCTTCCGATTTTAATCAGCACCACCTATCTCCAATCCTTATCCCGGCACCCCTCCAATTATTAACCTTAGTTCGTACCACGACCACCCACGCATTCCACAGGTCCATCTCATCCAGCAATGAAGAGTTCAGATGCCAATGTCCTGGCCCCTCTCTGCTCCCTCCAAACCTCCCACCTCCCCGAACACCACCAAGGGCACCACTCGATCTCCATCATCTCCCAAACAGTATTGCCCCAACACTCAGCAGTCAGAATCCAATCAATCCTAGTACCAAGCCCTCCCACCCAGTGAGTGTATAGACATCGATCCCCATTCTGAAGTCACATGGCATCCACCAGAGAGCTAAGCCTTTCCACCTCTTCCCATTCCTCCAATCTCCCACTCCTTCCTGCCATGCCCCATCCCCCATCAGTTCTGTCCAGTCTATTCTCCCGTATCATATTAAAATCACCTCCCAGACAATCCACCCCAGCCTCTACCAAGAGCCCAGAATCCCGCAGATCTCCAATCCACGCCACTCGGGCCCCCCTTTCAGCTGGGCAGTAACAAGATCTCACCACAATTGAGTTCCATCCAGGCCTCCGCCATGTCCCCCACACTAATCTACTACCCCAATGTCCAGTGTCCGCAATGTCCCCTTTCTCCTTTCTAACCAGAATTCCCACTTTACCCTGCCAAACTGCCTCCCCACCCCACTCTCTCGTCCATTCCAGTACATCTTCCTCTCCCTCACACTGTACATCTTGAAGTAAGAAGAGATCTGCATCCAGTTTCTTCAGCCATCCAAAGATCCTGTGTCGCCTCCCAGTCCCTCTAAGCCCATTGACGTTTATAGAAAAAATGTTGGTTGTACTATTCATAGTGAAATATTTGATATTGTTGCTTTCCCACCTCTATAGTTCCATGCTCACTTCCTCTCCAGCCAGATCCAGGTTCTGTTCCGCCACAATCTCACCCTCCACATTCTGCTGTTCTTCCAGAACCGCCAATAATTCCGCACAGTCCTTACCATCCACTATCTCCATCACCGCCCGGTGCTCCTCGCACACTACCTGCCACTTTTCCAGCCCCTTCTGTAGCCCCCACAGATAAGCTGCCCTCTCGTTAGCAATACCCAAGAGCATTGCTTCCCTTGCCTCAGTGATCTCATACTCCTCCGCCTCCAAGAGAGCCGCCATCATCTCATCTCTCAACTTCCTCACGACCTCCTCTCCTCACAACACTCGCCCCCAGAATTCCTCACTGATCACCCAGAAGTCGATCTCTCCCAGTTCCTCTGCCACCACATTCTGTAGTGCCCTTAGCAGCCACTTCTCCCCCCCAACTACCTCAGCCACCTGTGCCAAATCTGCCTCTCCTTCCTTCCTCTCCTCAGTCCACACAGACTCATCCCACCCATCCTCTGACACATCCTCCAACTCTCCTTCACCAACCTCGGGAACACCATACTGGATCGGGTTATCATCCACCATCGCCGTGTCCACTACCGCCTCCTCCAGCTCCTGTCCCCCACTCTCCTTTGTCTTTCCCCCTTGCTGCCCAGCCTCTGCCCAGATACTAGCACCCGCTCCAGTACCCTTCTCTGCATCCCCGGCCCTTGGTCCCCCATCCAAACTGACCAGTAATTCCTTCTGTAGCTGCCTCCCCTTCGCCTTCTCCCAGAGCACCTTGTCCATTCGCACCTTCTTGCCCTCGATCACCTCCACTACCGTCCTAGCCTCGTAAGCCCTCCAAGCCCTGTACCTTCTCTCCACAGCCCCCATCAAGTCCTCAAGTGCCTCCAGCAGGTCCTCCTCCTCTTCCTCAGACCCCTTCACCCTTGAAACCTTGCACTCCACTGGGCCCCACTTCAATGCCACTGGCCAGTCTCTAGCCTTCCCAGTATTCTCCATCCCAAACAGCCTCAGCCTGATGTCCACATCACCTGTCCTGAGCTCAGTTCCCTCCCATACCCTAAACCCAATGTCGACCACCTCGCCATACTCCTTCACTACATCCGTGACCAGCCTCCTCGCCTCCTCCTTTTTCACTGTCGGCAAGTCCGCCACCACCAGATGAACCACTCAGGGATCCCAACGCATACACCTCACTATCGGCACTGAAATCTCTCCAAACACCACACCCTTCTCCACTGCCTTCAGTAGCAAATCCTCCTCTTCAAACCCCACCTCAACTGCCTCCAGCTTCTTCAAAAACTTAACTGAGGCTACTCCTTTCACCTCACTAGCCAGCAGCCCCAGCACCATCTTTGCTGTCACCGCCAAGCTACAGAAGCACAGTGTGACAGCGAATTCCGATCGAGATTTTTTGAGTAATGGGGCCACCACCAGGCCCGTCACACCATCAGCCAGGTCCCCAGGTCTCGCGCCACTCCCCTGACCAGGTCTCCCATCAACCATTACATCTGGATTTTTTTCCAGATTGCCCATCACACCTCTATCAGCAGTCACCTCCTCAGCTACTACACCTCCAGCCCCACTATGCTGACCCCCCAGTGAAGGGGCCTCCTTGCTCCTCGAGATAGCAGCCGCCTTCCTCAGCTCCAGCCAACCATCCAGTCCCGTCGCCTGCTTCCCCATCCTGACCTTGTCTGCGAATGTCATCCTCTCTCCCCCATGTGGCCTTGCCCCTCCTCTGCCACCACCATCGGCCCCACGTCCCCTTATCGAAGCACTCGGCATGCCAAGACCAGCACCTCGACCCCCCCCCACATATTGCCAGTCAAAGACACTGGGGCCCCCCTGTCCAGTATGCTCACCAGAATGCATGTTGCTTGCCATCTTGATAGCACCAATACTTGAAGACGCTGTTGAAAAGTGTTGTCTGAGTCTTGTGTCACCCGAATGGTACTGGTGAAAGATGACCATAATACCTTCTCTTGTAGCCCCATCTGCCACCTCTCCTCAAATACAAAAAGCCAATGTCCAGCCAGTCCCACCCACACTGCTACCACCCACCCTACAGTGAGCCAACTATCACTGATACCACCCATCAGCCGAGATCTCAAATCCTCCCATCGGCCTCCCTCACTCACCGACCTATGCTCCACACCCAGCCTATTCCCTATTTCTATCCAAAAGTCCCCCAAAACCTCACACTCTCCCAACCAGTGTTCTGGCATCTGTACAAGCCCACCAGCTTGCTCAACATTGTAACACTCCTCACACTCCAACTGGCCACCCTCCACCAGATGCCCAGTGTGGTAGTTCAACATGATATTCCTCCTCAGCATCCTCCACCAAACCACCCAGAACTTGGGAGGAAGCCACCTCTGCACCTCAGCACTCCATGACCAGATACTGGCTCAGTCCCACTCCTCACCAATCCCCACTGCCTGTCAGCCCCTTGGCCAAAGATCCTGGCCAAGACCCTGCTGACACTCCACTCTATCTCCAAGATCAAACTCAACAAGTAGAATACCCCCCAGAAGTAGTCTATCCCATTGCCATATATCAGGACCCCACATCATCTCCCCCTTATTGCCTAGCTAGCACAGGCCAATTCAGTGTGCTCCATCTACCACTCCCCACCAAAAGTCCTTAAACCACAAGTGCCGATTTTCATTCAACTCTACCAAAGAGAGCAGATCTCCTAAGGACCCTCGAGGGGAGGTCCTCATCTCCCACACCTTCTGCATTAGTGGCACCCACCCCCCTCCCTGCAGTTCAGCAGCTCTCTTCAACCACCAGGCTTGCAAGCAGTGCAGCCTCTTAGGGAAATCCACAAGGCCAAGACCTCCTCTGACCACCAGAGTTGCAAGAGTGTCCCAGCTGACCTGAGATCTCCTCCCTGCCCAAATCCAATCTCTAGTCACCTTCATCAGCCTCTTCACCACCCATGCTGAAAAGTCTAGGTGATAGGCCATGTACCATAGCTTGGGGAACCAGTAGACATTCAGAATAGATATCTGCCCTGCCAGAGAGATATGGCAGCCTCCCCAACCTCGAAGTGTCTCCCCCTAACTGGTCACCCTGCTCTCCCACTACACTCGCAGCAAGACAGAACCATACACAGAAAGAAATATGCCCAGATACTGCACCACCTCTCCTGAAGGGACAATTGTTCCAATGACATCCCTACCCACCAGTCCATTCCCTAGCACTATTGTCTCACACTTATGCCAGTTGAGCTTCACCCCAGAGTGAGCCTCATACCATTCCACTATCCCTTTAAGTGCCTTGACATCTGCCACTGACCCAAGTCCAACCACCATGTCATCAGCAAAGGCCCCCACCTTTTACACTATACCAAAAATAGAGAGCCCTGCCACCTTTCGGTGAATCCTATCTATCAAAGGCTCTAATGAAAGGGCATATAGAACAGGTGACAGAGGGTCCCCCTGAGGAACTCCTCTTCCCAAGGAAAACACCAGACCTCAGTAACCATTACACATCAGTACCACCCGACTACTACCTAGCAGATTCAACATAGAAGCCCGAAATCTTGAGGGAATACTAATTCTATCCAACACCTTGCCTAGCCAAACCCTCCATACACAGTCATAGGCCTTCTCCTGGTCCAAAAAGACCAACCTTCCATCCAGTCCACAAGTCCAAGCCCCTTCAATGACACCATGCACCCATGCAGTCCCATCTCTTATAAGCCTGCCCCCAACAAAGCCCCTCTGCTCCTCCCCCAACACCTGTTGGGCAACCTTCTGCAGCCTTGTGACAATCACCTTAGTCACTATCTTTCTGTCCATATCCAGAAGCATGATCAGTCTCCAATTCTTCCAGTCTTCCCTCCTCTCCTTATCTTTGTACAATAAGGCCACCAACCCAAGGTCCTGCTCTCCAACCCACTCACCACTCTGAAGAACATGGTCACAGAGAGCGGCCATCTCATCCAAAACTCCAGGGACCTTAACCATCTTCTTCCAGAAATTCCACAGCAACCCATCCTCTCCTGGTGCTGTTCCTAGCTTAGTTGCCACAAGGACACTCTGGATCTCCTCTCCTTGCACTGGTAAGATCAAGTCACCTAGTCCCTCTACTTGCAGCAGCCCCCACTCCTCTAGTATATCTTCAATCGCCTCCTCATCAGCACCCCCTTCCCCCTCACTCTACAAACCCTGCCATCTCTCCTTCAAAACCCCTAGAATTTGTTGTGTACTATGTACCATATCCCCCTCAGCATCTAAGACCCCATCCCACCAATGTCTTACCCTCCTAGCTTTAAGGAGTCTTAACAGGTATCTAGTAGGCTGCTCGCCCTCCTCAAGCTCCTGCCACCATAGTCTAGCAGCCATTCTCCACATATGAGCCTCCTCCTCCTCTCACAACACCTGTTGCAGTTCCACTATCTCCAATTTTGCCTGCTCTGTCCTCCAATCCTCTATCCCAACAGAAGTAAGCAATTCTGCCCACTCCATTTGCAATCTCCTCAGTCTGCTGGAAGCACACCTTGTGTGCTTCCTCCTCTGTCACCCTTCTTCTCTACCTGCTCCACCCCAGTAGCCCCTTGCAGCCTCTTTCAATCTCATCCAATAGACACCAACAGACAAACCTTCCTTCTTCCAGGTAGAAACCTTTGCCTGAATATCCTCCACCCATTGGTCCCACAATACCTTCTCAGCCAGTAGGGAGGAGTTAAGGCACTAATGTCTGGGTCCATCTCCACTCCCCCCAAACTGTCCCTGCCCCAAAAGTCCCCAGTGATCCGACTATGGATACCACACCACCTCCAATGTCTTCCAAACATCAGAACCCCAATACTCAGCTGTCAGAATCCAATCAATTCTTGTGCCCAAGCCATTCACCCAATGCATGTAGACCCTGGTGTTGCCCCACCATTTTCTGCACATATCTCCTAATGAGCTCAAATTCTCCACCTCCTCCCAAGCATCCAGACCTCCACTCCTCCCCCTTGTATTCCTTCCTCTATCAGTTCTGTCCAGATACTGATCCTGAACCATATTAAAGTCCTCACTGAGAATATCAACTCCTTTCTCCAAAAGAATACCCTCCTCCAGCAGCTCCTTAATCTATGCAGTCCTCTTGCCCCTAACTGCTGGACAGTAGTAAGAGCCAATCCTTACTGACTCCCATCCTGGCCAATGCCAATCCCCCCAGACTAAGCAATCACCCCAGCTCCTGATTTCCCCCAAGTCCCCTCTACCCTTTCTCACCAGAATCACCACTTTTCTAAACCAAGCAGTAGCCCCACCTCATTCTCTAGTCCACTCTACCCGATCATCCTCATCCTCACATCGTACATCCTGTAGTAAAAATAGATCAGCCTCCAATCCCTTGAGCCAAGTAAAAATATTCCTATGCTGCCCAGCTCCCCTTAACTCATTTACATTCAAAGAGAAAATATTAGTTATACTGTTCATAGGAAATAATGTTATATAGTGATCCTATCCTCTACAAGTCCACAGTCAGCTCCTCCTGCACTAAGTCCAAGTCATGTTCCACAGCTAGTTCCCTTTCCCCAGCCACCCGGGCCTCCAGCTCTCCCAGAAGTTCCACCATCACTCCATCTTCTCTCTCTTCAAAATTCTCACAATACTCCAGACAGGCCTCCTGCCAGAGCTGCAAATCATGATGCTCTGCCCAACAGTAGGCAGCCTGTTCACTAGCAACAACCCCCAGCTCCGCCTTCCTCACCTCATCAATCTCATATCTCTCCTCCTCCAGGAAGATCACAAGAATCTCCATCTTCAGCACCTCCATTACTCCATCTCTATGCAGAATTCGTGCCCAATGCTCCTCAGGCATTACACACAGGTCCACTTCTCCCAACTCCTCAGCTGTGAGGTTGTCCATCACCTTGCTCATCTACAGCAGGTTCCCCACCTCCTTCCCTCCCAGAGTTCCAGGTCTCCCTGCATCCAACATCATGGTATCAGCTCCTACACTGGCAGCCTCATCCCACTCCTCCTCTGGGACATCCACCAGCTCATCCTCACCAACCGCTACTACCTGTCTCCCTTTCACCACATTGGGGACTCTAAAGGTTACTTGCTGGGCCCCCTTCATCAGCATATCTTCCACTACCCCTCTCTTTGCCACTGGGCCCCTTCTAATAAGAGGGGGGGGGGTGGCATCCAACTCCTGCTCCCAGACTTTGAATGTACCATCTGTATATGAGTCCTTGGTTGGCACCTTCACAGCCCCTTTCTTATTTGCCTCCATCTCCCCTCCTCCTTTACTAGCCCAGACACTGGCTTCAGTGCCCCCAGCCTCCTCAGCCTTATTCACTGTCTTCTTAGCCCCACCACTCATACTTG
Organism: Jimgerdemannia flammicorona; assembly: GCA_003990745.1. Lineage (NCBI taxonomy): Eukaryota > Fungi > Mucoromycota > Endogonomycetes > Endogonales > Endogonaceae > Jimgerdemannia > Jimgerdemannia flammicorona. The sequence goes on along the minus strand of RBNI01002529.1, from coordinate 8,145 downwards.
CCAATAGCTCTCTCTGCCACCTGTGCCCCTGGGCCTGCTCCCACTGCCCCTTGTCAGTTCGAATCCTCTTTCCATCAACTATCTCCAGATGCATCGTCTCCTCATATAATTTCCAGGCCTTTGCCCTCCTCTCAACTGCACCACTCAACTCCTCCAGTGCCTCCAACAAGTCCTCTTCCTCCTCTTTACTCCCTCTCACCCATGACACCTTACAGACAAAGGCCCCCCACATCAACACTGAGGGCCAGTCACTCATCTTCCCTGTGGCCTCCTTATCCACCAGTCTAATCCTCACATCCATATCATCAGTTCGAATGGAGGTCCCCTCCCACATCTGGAAACTGATATCCACCACATCACCATACTCTGCCATCACCTCCTCCACCCTCCTCCTAGTCTCCTCCTTCATCACAGTAGGCACCCCCTTCACCAGCAGCTGCACCACCCTGGGGTCCCACCTCAGGCAGCACATCATAGAAACCATCATCTCACCAACTGCCACTCCAGTCTTCATCGTCTCTTCTAGTGGGCCTGCCTCCTCAAAGCCCACCTCGACTCCTTCCAGGCCCTTCAAGAACTTCACTGAGGTAGCCCCAGCCACCTGCTTCGAGACAAGCCCCAAGACCATCCTTGCTATTACTGCCAAGCTACAGAAGCACAGTATCACTGCAAACTCTGAGATTGACTTCCTGAGTAATGGTGCCACCACCAGCCCCATCACACCATCAGCCAGGTCTCCCTTCCACATTGCCCATCATACTACCATCAGCAGTCCCATCCCCAGCCACAGCACCTCCAGTACCTATGCTTGCATCCCCTCTCTGAGTACTGCTCTCCCTCCCTAGGCTTACCTTGCCCTTCCCTACCATGGCACCAGCCCTAGACCCAGCCGGCCACCCACTCTCCTTCACCTTATCCACAAAGCTAGGGGGGCCCAGCCTCCCCCCACTGCTACCAGCCACCAATTCACTTCCAGAACCCTCGCCACCCTGCAACCCTCCAAAGGCCCCCATCCCCAGGCCATAACCCCTCCCGACCTGCTGCCAGCCAAAGGCCCCAGGTCCACCTGACCTAGCATACCTGTCAGAACTCTTGCTCGATGATATTTTTATAATACCTTTCCTCTACTTTGTGTCGAAAAATCATTGCTTGAAGTTTGTATAATGTGAATTATACAGGAGAAAGGGCATCTGGATTATAGCCTCACTATATAACTAAGTTCTTACTGCATAACTATAGTCTTACTATATAACTATAAGTAAGTAAATAATGAGAAAATGAATAGTATATAGTCTTTAATAATAAGGGAGCAGATAATAAACAAAAGTAAATTATGAGAAATAATAAGATAAGAAAATAGTGAGTATGTAAATAGAAAATTATAACTATAGCCTCACTATATAACTATAGTCTTACTACATAAGTATAAGTAAGTTATAAGTAATAATAAGAGAGCAAATGTCAAGCAATAATAAGAGAGCAAATATTGAGCAATAATAAAAGAGCAAATATTAAGCAATAATAAGAGAGTAAATGTTAAGTAATAATAAGACAGAAAAACCATAATCATAGCCTTATTGTATAACTGTGGCCTTATTGAATAACCACTTCACTATATAATTATAGTTTTATTATATAACCAAAACCTCACTATATAATTATAACCACATTATATAACTATGGCCTCAATGTATAAATATAAGTAAGCAAATAATAAGTAGATAAATAGTATAAATATAATGAGTGGTCTTTAATAATAAGGGAGTAAACAATAAGTAGATAGTAAACAAATGAACAATAAGTAATAATAAAGAAGCAAATGATGAAAAATAATAAGGTAGAAAAATAATGAGTAGGTGAATAATAAACTATAACTATAGTCTTACCACATAACTATAGTCTTAATATATAAATACAAGTAATAATAAAAGAGTAAATGATAAGTAACAATAAGATAACTATAGCTATAGCCTTGCTGTATAACTATAGTCTCACCACATCTACAACTATAGTCTTACTGTATAATCATAATCTTGCTACATAACTATAGCCTTACTAAATTATACTCACTATAAACTATAGTCATAGCTTTGTTGTATATATAATCAGCTTCAATAAGTAAGTGAATGATAGGTGAACAGTATAAATATAATAGATAGTCTTTAATAATAAAAAAGCACAGATAGAGGATGAACAGATAAATAATAAGCAATAATAAGAAAGTGAACAACAAGTAATAATAAGATAGAAAAATAATCCTTACTATATAACTGTAGTCTTGTTATATAACTATACTTATCATAAACAATAACTATAGTCTCACTATATAACTACAGCCTTGCTGTATAACTATACTCACTATAAACTATAATTATAATCTCACTATACAACTGGCCTCAGTAAGTAAGCAAACAGTATAAATATAGTAAGTGGTCTTAAATAATAAGAAAGCAGATAGATAGAAGGTAAAAGGTGAATAGATAAATAATAAGTAATAATAATAAGAGAGCAAACAATAAGCAATAATAAAATAGAAAAATGATCCTTACTATATAACTGTAGTCTTGCTGTACAACTGTAGTCTTACTATATAACTATAGTCTTACTATATAACTATAGCCTTATTTTCTTGCTATATAACTATAAGCTTACTATCTTACTGTATAGTTTTGCCATCTTACTGTATAACCATAGTCTTGCTATATAATTATAACCTTACTATATAACTATAGTCTAGAGTTAGAATAGTGGGTAATAAAGTAGTATTCAAATACAAAGATATAGGGGGGGGGTCTCTCTAGGGGGATTGGGTAGTGGGATGGGGTTCTGTACTTATAGCTAATAGAATGGTAATAAATGGTAAAGTCTATGAGACTATAAATAAAAAAAAAAAAAAGTATAACTATAGCTTCACTATATAACTATAGTTTTGCTACATAACTATAGTCTCACTATATAACTGTAAATAAGTAAATGATGAGTAAAGGAATGATGTAAAATAGTAAGTAGCCTTTAATAATAAGTAAATAATAAATAGATAAACATAATAAGAGAGTGAATGAGGAGTAATAATAAGATAGTAGAAACCCAGCCACTATCTTTCTCTAATAACATTCAGGTTATACAACCTTTTAGCAATACTCAAGATATTGTTTTTGGAGAAAAGATACTAGAAATATAGTAACTAATGTATATTCTGAGATATATATATGCTGGGCAGAGTGGCCCTAGAGTGTTTGACTGGCAGCATGTAGGAAGGAGTCATGGCTTGAGAGAAAGCAAGCAGGGCTTACTGGCTGAAGGATGTGGAAGGGGAGGGGGCAGTACTGGGAGATAGAAGACTAAGAGAGTGAGCTTTGCAGATAAGATGAAGAAGAGTTATCTGATGATTAGACTGGAGGGCTGGCTGAGGAAGAGCAAGGAGATGGTAAGAGATACTAGGTCTGGGGAAGCAGCCTAGAGCAGTGAGGGCAGCAGGGCTGGAGGAGTAGGGGCTGGAGGGAGTAGAACTGCTGATGGCAAGAGAACTATTAATCTGAAAAAAAATCCAGATGTGACAGTTGATGGTGGATCTGGACAGGGGGCGAGTATGAGACTCAGGGATCTGGCAGATGGTGTGATAGACCTGGTGGTAGCACTATTACTCAAGAAGTTAAGGTCAGATTCACCATCACACTGTACTTCCAGGGCTTAGTGGTAACTGCAAAGATGATTCTGAAACTTCTGGCCCAGAAGGTGAAGGGGGCTGCCTCTGTAAAGTTTTTGAAGGAGCTGGAAGAGATGGAGGTTGGTTTCAAGAAGAAGGATGTACTACTGGAGGCAATGGAGAAGGGGGTGGTAGTGGGGGGGGGGGGGGGGGGGGGGGGGGGGGGGGGGTAGTGATCCCCATGACTAGGTGCCTATATTGAGATCTCTGAGTGATACAGTTGATAGTGATGGATGTTCCTACAGTATCAAAAGAAGTGGCCAGAGAGCTAATTGTGGAGGTCATCAAGGAGTATGGAGACATTATGAATATTGGGTTTTGGGTCTGGGAAGATACAGAGTTCTGGACAGGAGATATAGATGTCAGGGTATAGTTAGCAGACAAGAAGAATACAGGGAGAGTACAGAACTGGCCAGTGATACTTAAATGGGGACCAGTGGAGTGCAAAGTCTCCAGAGTAAAAGAGATGCAGGAGGATGAGGAGAACTTGTTAGAGGCATTAGAGGATCTGGTCAGGGCTGTGAAAAGGAGAAGACTGGTCTGGAAGGAGTTTGAGGCCAAGACAGTAGTAGAAATTGTGAATGGTAAGAAGGTGAGGCTGGATCAGACAGCCTGGGAGAGAGTACAGGAGAGGTGTATTCAGAAGGACCTGTTGGTGAAGTTGGGAGGGGGGGGAGCAGAGGGGACCACCAGTGAAGTTACTGGATTGAGGGCAAGTGCCTGGGCTGGGGAGAAGGGAGTAGCTCCAGAGGTAATCCAGAGAGAGAGAGGTGGTGCTGGGTTGAGTGTCATTGTGGAGGATGCAGAGATGGTTAAGGGGGAGCACCCTCAGTATGGTATACTGGGTGGGGCTGTAGGTGAGAAAGAACTGTAGGATATACTAGAGGAGGATTGGAATAAGTCAGCAGGAAGAAATGCTGAGAGTGGGCAGATAGAGGGGGAGAAGGAGGTGGCTCAGAGAGTTGAGAAGGTGGTAGATAAAGAGAAATAGCTGTGGAAAATACTTGAAAATATGATGGCTGAGGAGCTGGAGGGGAAGGACTTTTAGATACTGAGTGAGAGGTACTGGGCTGAAATCCTAAGGAGTGAGGAGGTGCTGAGGAAAATCAGAGATGAGATAATAGCAGCCTTGCTGAAAGCTGAGATATATCAAGTAGATGATGACAGGGAGACAGTGCTTCAGGCAATTGTAAATAATTAGACTGCTTATATGTGGGGTCTGAGGAAGGGGCTGGCAAAGTAGCAGGTGGTGTGTGAGGAGTACAGGATAGAGATGGAATCTGTGGATGATGTGGATTATCAGGAGATCTTGGCAGCACTGGATGCTCAGCAGGGAGAGACAGATGAGCTTGAAGTAGAGAGGAACCTGGATATTGCTGGCAAAGAAATGAGTATAGAATTGTAGAATGGGTACTTTTTTCTCCAAACATTAATTAATATGAACAGTATAATAAGAATCTTCTCTCTGAATATCAATGGTCTGAGAGATGCAATAAGGTATCAGAATATCTTTAGTTGGTTAAAGAGGCTGGAGGCAGATCTTTTCTTACTGCAGAATATAGAATATGATACAGACTTGGACTTACTAGATTAGATGAGAGAATGGAGAGGGATAACAGTATGGCAGGATTGGGTGAGTATTCTGGTTAGAAAGGGGGTAGGAGATATTGGGAATATTGGACATTAGGGGGGCAGATTGATGTGGAGAGTGTGGAGGAGGTTAGGCTGGAGCCCTCTGATTGTTGGGTCATGCTACTGCCCAGCAGAAAGAGAGGAATAGATAGATTGAATAAGGAGTCTGTGGGAGGTGAGTATTCTGACAGCTGCAGGAATTGATTGTTTGGAGGGTGACTTTAATATAATATGTGATAGGAGGATGGACAGGAATAACAGAGAGAGGGGGATAGTAGGCAGGAGTAAAGAGATGGAAGATTGGGAGGAGATGGAGAGATTAAGTTCTTTGATAGATGTAGGGCAGCTTAGATAGGGAGATCATTGAGTCTATACTCACTAGGTAGTAGGGTTTGGATCACAAATTGACTGGGTGTTGACAGCTGAGTGCTAGGGGGTAGATGTCTAGAGTGAGATAGAGACAGTCTGGTATCCTTAGTCTGACTACTGGGGATTGCTGAACAGAGGGAGGTTTGGGGATAAGGGAGAGGGACCTGAACATTGATGCCTAAATACCTCACTGCTGGGGGACCATACCTTGTGGGAAGAATGGGTGGTAGATATAAGTGCTAGGATTATTGACTAGAGAGCACAGGGGTTGGAGATTGGAGATTAGTGGTGACAGTTAAAATCTGATGCTCAGCAGTACTGGGGTGATGCTGAGAGAGAGAGGGGTGCTCAGTAGAGGCATCAAGTTCAGTGAGCTTCAAGGAGGTTGGAACAACTACTGGAGAGGTAGGCCAGATCTTTGGCTAACTGTAAAGAAAGAGATTGGAGGATTTAGAGAATCCAGTAAGAGGTGGAAGAACTGAAGGAACTACTTAGATAGAAGGAGAAACTACAGGTGAAGGGATTGTATAAGAGGGTTACTTGTTAGGGTAACCATTACATAGTTCTGGAAGGGTTTTCTGGAAGTTTTGGATATTCTGAAAGACTGTTTTCTTATGGTCCAGATCAATTTCATATGGAGTATATCCTCTACACTTATTGATTTCAAGTTTGGATTGATGTCTTAACCAAGGTCCTTTTTTTGGACTAGTTCTGGATGTTCAGGATTTCTATATTTCAGGAAGTTCAAGAAACTAAGGCCAGCTTAGTTGAATTGGTGTATTGTTGCAGACAATACCCAATTAGGAAATTTCATGATGGGGTTAAGAGTGGGACCTAATGGGGAGCAGATTTACTTAAGAGTAGTTTGTGGGTTATTAAATAGATTTATTTACTATTCATGATATTGCTATACTAGGAGTAGTTATGTAAAGGGATATTGTGGGAAATTCTCCCACCTTTCTCCACTATAATTCACATTATACACACCTTTACAACATACTTTCAAGTTATTTATTAGAGAAAGGTACTAAGGCAATAGTAAACAGTATGCAATCTGGGGCATGTACTGGGCAGGGTAGCCCTAGCATGTTTGACTGGCAGCAGGTGGGGAGAGGTCCTGGCCTGGGGGGAGGTATGAGGGGGCTGCTGGTGGGAGGATGAGGGGGAGGAGATAGTGGTAGAGGACAGGGGTCTGAGAGAGCAAGCTTTGCAGAGATGGTGAAGGAGAGACAGCAGACATCAGGCAGCTTCTTTCTCCGCTACCTTACCGGTCACAAGGTTTGGTAGGCAACCTTCCGAGTCCCCTTTCCCCTATTATTACCCCCTCTACCTCGGGTTGGTTTGCTGTGCCTGCATGGGTATGGTGGGAGGAGGGCAATGGTGATGAGTTGCCCCTTTTTCGGTATCAGATCAGTGTCTTCTCCACTTTTTCGCAGTTTCTGGTGTCTTTGGCTGCATCTGGAGTGTATCCATTTTGGTGCAGTGCCTTCTTCCTTTTACCGTCGCCAACAAGGTGCTGTCTCGGTGTGTCTCAGGCTATGTAGGGAGTCGGCCAACCTTGGGTGTCAAGTGCTCAGTGTAGGTTACCTGCAGATCCTCAGTGCCTGTGGTGGGGCTCTCTGGCTTTGGCGAGCTTCCCAGCGAGTGCGGTTCTGGCATAGGTGACTGCTTTTTGGGTGATGTTGGGATGGGAGGGGAGATGGCCATCACAGATAGAAGGAAGGACGATTACAGTGAACCAGTGGGGTGCCAGGCTGGGGGCAGTCATCGGGGCTGGGGCAGACAATATTTCAGTGGGGCCTTTCGATTGGCTGGTGGGGGGTGGGGTGGTGCAGGGGCTGGCATCCTGGCTGTACTCAACTGGAACTGGGAGCTAATGCGGCAATACAATCGAGGCTCACAGACTTGGGGAGTGGGACCTTCCTCATTTGGCAGTACCCGACTGGAACCAGGAGCTGATACAGCAATGTGATCAAGGCCTGCAGGCTCGGGGAGTGGGAGTGAGGTCTCTTCAGGCCCTAGCCTATGTGTAAGTCCTTTGAGGAAGGTGCTGTGTATAAGTCCTTTACTCACCTGCTTTGAATCTACTTTGCTCTCTGTTGGTTAGTTGGGGGGTTTTTCTTTACCTCGGGCTTTCTTTTGGGGTTCGGGGGGCTATTATTTATTCAGTCTCAGTGTTGCTAGATCTGATGCATAGGTGTGCTCTCGCATGTAAATGATGATCCAGCCCTGGTGAGCAGACAAGTCTAGTCTATGTTGTGGGGGTTGATGTAGCCAGTATTCGACAGGTATAGCTGGAGCGGTGGGACTGCTGAACAATTTAGTAGCCTAGATTAATAGGGAGATATTGTTCGGTGGGTGGTGGGGGAGGGTTTTGGCCTATATAGTCTAGATTCCCTTCCAATAAAAATCTGCGGGACTATGAGTCTGTTAAAAAA
>RBNI01002528.1:0-18234 GCA_003990745.1 Jimgerdemannia flammicorona | reverse complement strand
AAAAAAAAAAAAAAAAAAAAAAAAAAAAAAAAAAAAAAAAAAAAAAAAAAAAAAGACAAAGATTACACAGACAAAATTATTGTCCTTATCCAAAACCACAGTTGGACACCCTTCAAGATCCCTATAGGTTTCTACATTGCCCAGATCCTATTCGAAAAAATCAAGTAACCCTGACAGTCAAGGAAGTCCCTGAACTACTGCCTACCATCCAAGGATCTAAAGGATTTGGCTCATCAAACAAGGCCCCAGCCCAACCTACCATAAACAAGGAAGAACAATTCTACAAGAAAATCAAAGACGGATATGTACCAAGTGGCTGATATCCCCATGGCATTGGAATATACTCTTCCCGAATGATTGATGATGCTTCTCTTATATCAATGAACTGGCTCAAAGAAGAACCAACAGAAGAAAAACTTCTATAACCGAAATTACTACTATTGGATCAGACAAACTGCTTATACTTAAAGCTTTTGTCAATTGAGCACCTGTCAAGATTATGATAGATAGCAGTACCTCAGGCAACTTCATCAATGAAGAAACTGCCAACAGACTTAAGGTCTTCACCTCACCAGTACAACAAACTCAAGCAGTTGCCATAGCTGATGGAACCTCACATGTTATTAGCAAGGAAGTCCACAATCTGCCCTTCCGAATTGGTGACTACTGAGTACATATTACCCTTCAGATTGTACCACTTCCTGACAATGAGATCATCCTTGGAACCCCATGGTTAAAACAAGAGAACTTCATGATCGATTGGGTAAACCATTCTCTGACCATTAAGAAAGGACACCACAACTTCAAACTATAAGGTAAAAAGGACCCACTCAGTTCTAGCAACTCTGGACCAAAGATCATCTACATCAATAAGCTACAACTTAAGAAATTGGCCAAGAAATGCCCTCTATTTGCTATCTCCATCCATCCATTGAAAGGAGAACCTGAGAACTCTGAAGAAGACTTTTCCAAAGTTGATAGCCATGTCAGACCACTACTCCAGAAATTCCAAGACATATTCCCAAAGAAACTTCCAAAAGACCTACCTCCCAAACGAGTAGTAGACCATGCCATCAAGACTATTCCAGATACCAAGCCAGCCTTTAAGTCAATCTACCATATGTCTCTGAGAGAAATTAATGCACTCAAAAAGGAAATTGATGAACTCCTAGAACAAGGATTCATTAGACCCAGTATATTACCTTATGGTGCACCAGTCCTCTTTATTGTCAAGAAAGGAGGAGACCTGCGAATGTACATTGACTACCGAGACCTCAATGAACAGACCATCAAGAACTATTGCCCACTATCCAGAATTGACAAGATATTTGATAGGCTTACCAACCCACAATTCATGAGCTCCTTTGACCTGTGAAATGGTTACTGGCAAATTGCCATGAAAGAAGAAGACATCTACAAGATAGCCTTCCGAACACGCTATGGATACTTCAAGTTCCTGGTTATGCCTTTCAGCTTAACCAATGCTCCTACAATCTTCCAGACACTGATGAATACCATCCTGCACTCATATCTGGACAAATTCATTATTATCTACATTGACGACATCCTAGTCTTCAGCAAAACCCTGGAGGAACATCTTGAATACCTTGAACTAGTATTGCTGAAACTCCGAGAAAACCAACTCTTTGCAAAGCTCAGCAAGTGCAAATTCCTCCTGAAAGAAATCCAATTTCTTGGACACATTATCACTCCAAATAAAATCAAAGTAGACTCCAGCAAAATCTCTACAATCAAGAATTGGCCCAGACTCAAGAAGCTGAAAGACCTCCAGTCATTCCTAGGACTAGCAAATTATTATAGATAATTTGTTACCAACTTTGCTAAAATCACTACTGCCCTTACCCAAATGACCAAGTATAATAAGAAAAAAGAACAGCTCTGGACTATGAAACAAGAGAAAGACTTCAACAATCTTGCAAATTGGAGATCTGAACAAGATACTGCCTTTCAAGCACTGAAGGATGTCTTGATAACCACTCCAGTACTTCAAGCGGCAAATCCTGCCCTACCATATAAAGTCACTACTGATGCCTCTGACCTAGCTCTTAGAGCAGTGCTCATACAAGAAGGACACCCAGTCACCTATCACTCTCGCAAGTTCAATGATACTGAAATCAACTATGCAATCTACGAGAAGGAAATGCTAGCTATTGTAGACACTCTGATCAAATGGTGACTATATCTAGAAGGAGTACACTTCACTATATTAACTGACCACAAGTTATTAGTCAACATCAAGACACAGGCTACCCTTTCTTGAAAGTAAGCCAGATGGATGAAAGTCTTTACCAACTTTGACTATGAAATCCAGTACCACCTGGGCAAGGAAAACATTATTGCTGATGTAATCTCCAGACCACCAATCAAAGAAGTTATCCAAACTCTCACCTTGGTTACAAACTTCATTATGGAACAAATTATCACAGTATGTGCTGATGATAAAGAAGCTCAAGCACTCCGAGAAATTCTGAATAATGATGATGCTGACAAGCATACCTGGTACCATCAATACCAACTCAAGGACAATACTATCTACTACAAGGACAGACTATATGTCCCAAATAACTGAGACCTCTGAAGGACTATCCTATTCAAATGCCATGATGCATCTACAGCTGGACATTTAGGATTTGATAAATGTTATGAAGTTATCTCCCAGAACTTCTATTGGCCCTGCATGGCAGATCAGCTCAAGACCTACATCACTTCCTATGATGCCTACCAATGAAACAAGTCCTTAACACTAGCAAAACCTGGCTTACTACACCCTATCCCAGTACCATCTGCTAATTGAGAACAAATCTCTATAGACTTCATTGTATAACTACTCCAAACCAAGAATGGAAAAGATGCAATTGTTGTCTTTGTGAACTATCTCAGCAAACAAGCCCACTTTGTACCAACCACCACTACTGCAATAGCACCAGATATAGCTATACTCTTATTTGACAACATCTTCTGCTATCATGGTCTTCCAAAGATCATTATTAGTGACTGAGATCTGAAATTCACCAGCCATTTTTGGAAAGCCCTCCATGCATACCTTGGAATGAAACTTGTACTATCTACAGCCTTTTACCCCGAAACTGATGGCCAAACCAAAAGAATGAACTGAACTCTGGAACAAATACTGAGGAACTATGTTTCCTATAGACAAGATGATTGGCATGAATACCTCACTGCAGTTGAGTTTGTCTACAACAACAGCAAGTAAGCCTCTCTTGGAATGACTCCATTCTTTGCCAATACTGGACAAAATCCAAACACCCCTTTGACACTCATCCGGACTACTGAAGAACCCTCTATAGTCAAAGCTGTTGAAGAGTTCTTACTTCAAATACATAATCTAAGTTAGATCATAATTGAGAATTTATTGCGAGCTCAAGAACAACAGTCACAGTATGTTAACCAACACTGTCGAGAAGAAACCTTTGACATTGGAGAAAAAGTTCTACTAGACATCTGAGGATACCGAGTTGACAACCTCAAACACAGACCATCTATCAAGCTGAATAGCAAGTTTATTGGACCATTTGAAGTCATCATACAAGTGTCTCCAACCTTCTATAAATTGGTACTACCAGATACTATTAATATTCACCCAGTCTTTAATATTCAATATCTCAAGCATTATAATGAAAACAATGACAAGCTATTTCCAAACTGGACCACCAAACCACCTGCACCTGTTATAATTAATGACCAAGAAGAGTATGAAGTTGAACAAATCCTCAACAAATATGACCACAGCAACCACTCAGAATACCTTGTCAAATGGAAAGGATATCCAATCCATAATACCACATGGAAACCCAAGACCAACCTTCAGAATACTACTGACTTAGTTCAGGAATATGATTCCTTGAACAACTGAAACCTGAATACTCCAACACCTATCAGTATATATTATATATTACCCTCCCAAACATTATAATTATCATAAACAAGATCAAGAACTCAGCAAAACAAGACAAAAATACTGACCCTCTGGAAAAATAGCAAAACTGAAAGTAAGCCTATTCTCCCCATACCACTGGTGGGAAACGAGGTATAGATATTTAAGAAGATTCCTTAGAGGAAATTCTCCAGCAGTGAATGACATCAGAATTACTTCTAGTACATGGTATTGAACATACGACCCTTTAATGTATGAATCCAATGCATTAGGCAACTATATTACAAGCATGCCACTTTCTGAGAAAAAATGAATCTTACTAGACTTTTGATCTCCCAAATGGTATAACAACACTAGAACAAAATTAGAAGGCCCCGATGAGGATGTCGAAAGCTAAGAAGGAGAGAGTTGTAAGTGCACAATCTATAAGTTACAGAAATCACATGTCACCCTCTGAACAAGCTATCGAAACCACATATGAAATCCGAACAAATCTGGAAATCACCTGCTTAATCATAAAGCTGAGTCAAACCAAAGTTACAGTGCACAAAGCTGAGTCAATATAAAGTCATGGAATACAAGACTTATATAAACAGAATCTTACTAATTAGGACCAAATGTATATATACCAAGTCCCAAGATGCATCAAAACAGAGAACCAAAACAAACAATAACCACAACTTCCAAACATATAAATATAACCACTGAGATCTATAACTGCATCCATACTGACATTTGGAATACCATTATCAACTGAGCCACACCCCCTCTGCCCCTCATGAATATCCATAGTCTAGCATCCCTCTACTTTGTAGAAGCCTGATGGAACACCCTGAACATGCTCAACAAGGCCCACCAAATCGAATAAATCTCAAGCTATTACCAGATCAGCCGCCTCCTGGAAGACATAGTCAAACACTACCATGATACAGACATTACCCAGATGTCTCAATACCAGAAACTTATTGCCCACAAACACTGAGAACTCTTTTATGAGTATAGCACCTTTATTCCCTGTCTCCAAGTTACTACTAGTGAAATAGTTGCTACCCTGTCCTATGGCCAAATCGATGACATGATACAAGAACTCAACCACAAGTACCTTGAGTATGTTAAAACTATAGACAGAACCTTCTCACACCCTGATGACTATATTTTACAAATGTCTCAAGTTGGATATGCTATAAAGGACATCTATAACATAATCTGATTTGATGAAGATAAAGCAGAAGACAATGATCTCTCTGATACCAACATGACCTCAAGCCAAGGATCCCTGCCAACCCTGATCACTCTGCCAACCCTGCCGATGAACTTACAACAGTTCATAACCACCTACAAGACTTATTGGGACAATGACCACTGGTATGAATACCAACCTGCATTTACTCCTGATTACTTCAACTATAATGAAGAGACCGGAGAATACAACCTATACCTTCAGACAACCCTCGAGATCAAACTGACCACCCTGCCACCTGAGTACAAGTGACACGAACTACAGCTGCTAGCTTACTACAACTGTAAGAGGGTTGCTTTTTTAGGGTAACCATTACGTAGTTCTGGAAGGGTTTTCTGGAAGTTCTAGATATTCTGGAAGACCATTTTCTTATAGTCAAGATCAATTTCATATGGAGTACATCCTCTATGCTTATTGATTTTAAGATCGGATTGACGTCTCAACCAAAGTCCTTTTTTGGACTAGTTCTGGATGTTCAGAATTTTCCGTATTTCAGGAAGTTTAAGAAACTAAGACTAACTTAGTTGAATCGGCGTATCGCTGCAGACAATACCCAATTAGGAAATTTCGTGATGAGGTTAGGAGTAGGACCTAATGGGGAGCAGATTTACTTAAGAGGGGTTTGTGGGTTATTAAATAGGTTTATTTGCTATTCATGATATTGCTATACTAGAAGTATTTGTGTGAAGGGATATTGTGGGGAAGTGCTCAGGAGTTGTGTTCAGATTGTTCAGGTCTGTTCAAGTCTGAGATTCTGAGGTCTGGGGGAGGGGGTATTTATACTAGTGAGGGGCTATCTGGACTATGCTAGATATGGATGTAGCACTAAGTGCTTTACTGAGTCAGAATGCAGTTACGTAGTACAAGTATGATCTGACATATCAAGAGATCGTCTGACTGCTGAGTCAGTTCACAGTCACATTATACAAGGCTAATCTAACTATACTATGACTGCTAAGCTATTTATAGATTTAGGCACTGTCTGGATAGTCTTTTGATGACATCACTATTGATGACATCATTACTGGCAAAGTCTGAGCAGTTTTCTGACTTCTGACATCATCAGTTTCAAGGTGTCGTCACTTCTATCTCTTGTAAGATTAAGGCTATCCTTGGTGGCAGTGGTTGTATAAGGATAACAGGTCTTGGTTCTCTTTTTTTTTGGTCTGCTGGTGCATTTGCGAGGACTGGCCATTCTCATCTAGGGCGAGGGCTCCCAATGTCACGGCTGGGGGTTCAAACCTCTCGGAAATGATATTTTCTGTAATCCGAGGCAATTTCTAGTAGTAATATCTGTCACATGGATGGCTTGAGATTGGTTTCGATGTTGTCGGCTTTCTTGAGTTCAGATGAAGCATCCGTCACTCTCCAATGGAGGTGACACAGATAGAGTGAACGGAGTTGTTCAAATGTGTTTTGCTTCCACTAAATAATGAGGTCTTGTATAGTTGCAGTGTATCTTGGTCTTGAGTTGATAAGTGCAGTTCGTAAATCTTTTGGTAGATGAGATAGGGTTCTTCTTGTCTCAATTTGAGTTCGGTACTTTCGGTTTTCTTTTGTAATAATACAGTATACCAAACTAGTTATAGTGGTTCAGAGTCAGTCTTATAGTTGTAGTACTTCTTCTAGTTTTCTTGTATCTTAGCGGTGGGTTCTTGTGCTTACTGGTATATTTCATGTAACCAGATGATCTCTTGTTTTGTAGTCTTGCATGTGGTTTCCAAATTAGTTCTGAAGATACTATGCAATTTTGGTGACTTGGAGGTTGTACACTTACAACTCTCCCCTTCTTAGCTTTCGACGTCCTTGTTGGGACCTTCTAATTTGTTCTGGTGTTGTTGTACTATTTGGATGGTTCTTGTGGCTGTGTTTGTTGAGAATTTGTTCAACTTTGTATTCTTCTTAGTCATTAATAATGACAGGTGTAGGTGGTTCTGTGGTTCGGTTCAGAAATGTGTCTCGGACTTTCTGGAGTAGTGATCTAACATGGCTGTCAACTTTGGAAAAGTCTTCTTCAGAGTTCTCGGGTTCTCCTTTGGATAGACGGATGGAGATAGCAAAGAGAGGGCATTTCTTGGCCAATTTTTTGAGTTGTAGCTTGTTGATGTGGGTGATCTTTGGTCCAGGGTCACTAGAGTTGAGTGGGTCCTTTTTGCCTTACAGTTTGAAGTTGTGGTGTCCTTTCTTGATGGTCAGAGAATGGTTTACCCAATCGATCATGGGGTTCTCTTGTTTTAACCATGGAGTTCCAAGGATGATTTCATTGTCAGAGAGTGGTACAATTTGAAGGGTAACATGTACTCAATAGTCACCGATCCAGAAGGGTAGGTTGCAGACTTCCTTGCTAATGACATGTGAGGTTCCATCAGCTGTGGCAACTGCTTGAGTTTGTTGTACTGAAGAGGTGAAGACCTTGAGTCTATTGGCTGTTTCTTCATTGATGAAATTGCCTAAGGCACTGCTGTCTATCATGATCTTGACAGGTGCCCAGTTGACAAAAGCTTTAAGTGTAAGCAGTTTGTCTGATCCAATAGTGGTGATTTCAGTTGTAGGAGCTTTCCTTCTGTTGGTTCTTCTTTGAGCCAGTTCATTGATACAAGAGAAGCAATTATCAATCATTCGGGAAGAGTACATTCCAATGCCATAGGGACATCAGCCACTTGGTACATATCCATCTTCGATTTTCTTATAGAATTGTTCTTCTTTGTTCATGGTAGGTTGGACTGGGGCCTTGTTTGATGAGCCAAATCCTTTGGATCCTCTGATGGTGGGCAGTAGTTCTGGGACTTCCTTGACTGTCAGGGTTGACTCGATTTTTTTGAATAGGATCTGGGCAATACAGAATCCAATGGGAATCTTGAAGAGTGTCCAACTGTGGTTTCAGATGAGGACAATAATTTCGCCTGTGTAATCTTCATCAATGACTCCTCCTTCTACTGAGAGTCCTTTCAATGCTAGGCTACTGCAACAGCATATTCTTCCAACATGTCCTTCAGGGATTTGGATGCTGATTCCTGTGTAGACTTGTTTGACTTCTTGGTTGGAGACTGTAGCTTCTTCGGCTGCATACAGGTCATATCCAGCTGCTTTTTGACTTCCTTTGGTTGGGGTCTTAGCAGTTTGTCTTAACTTGACAAAGTCTAGTATTCTGGTGGTCAGATTGTTAAGGTGGTGCAGAGTGATAACAGTTGCTCATATTGCTGTTCGGGGTTTTCTGTTAGGGCAGGCACTGACCATGTGTCCTGTCTTTCAGCAATAGAAGCATGCTTCACTTCTTCTAAGTTCATTCCTTTCGCCTTCGGTGAGTTTCTTGAAGGTACTCGGCTGGGTGGGTTCATGATTTCTGGGTGTCCATGAAGTGGATGTTGAGGGAGCTCGGGATACTTCATGCTTGGGTTCTTCTTTCTTAGTTCAAGTCTTTTCCTTGTTGTTGAATTGTCTTCAGGGCAGAATGGGTCCAGCTGTTAGGATCTGTTTGATCATAGTCTTAATCCTTGCCAGGCACCATTGTTGGTGGTCACAATCAACTGAGCATCCTTGTTCTCAGATTTTTCTAGTAAGCCATTCTGGCAGGATGTCGAATAAATGGTCTGCTCTTGTACCATTTCATGCTTCATCATTGGCAATATATCCTAGGCCAACAGTGTTCAGGAGTGACTCAAGTTTTGTACAGAAGGTTTCGAATTCCTCCTTGTCATGTACATCGAATTTGAGGTTGCAGAGTTTTACTCGGGATTCAGTGATCATGGTTTCGCTGCAATATTGAGCAATCATGAGTTGTTTAAGTTCAGGGGCTGCAGGATGGTCTCCATATCCTAGGGTATTATTAGCTGCATTCTGAGCAACTACTACAGGTCAGGTGTCCTATGTGAGGGGTTTTTCAAGAAGGGTTCACCACCATTCTTTGGCAGGTCCTCAGAAGAATGTAACAACTCGGCGGACATAGGCGGTAGTGGTAGCAAAGAGTTGTTCCAGAGTGTGGTCTTAGTTGTTTGTTAGAATGCAGTCAGCAACTCATTCATTGGTCCATTGATTGGCTTCGAAGTTGGTGTCAACTATACTAATGAAGCTTTGGACTTCTTGTGCAGTATCATTGAAGGTAGGTAGACTCAGATTTTTTGTAGGTCAGGTCTGTTCAGCTAAGGCAGTAATGGTTGCTGCCATTATGGCTACCTGGGCTATGAGGTCTAGAATCTGTTGGTTTGCCATGTTGTTTACTAGAGGTGGTTGAACTACTGGTAGTGGTGTTACTGGTACTACTTGAGGTACTGGTACAGAGTGTGATGGGGTTCTTTGAGTCTGTGTAAGTTGCTGGAGTAATAGTTGTGGGTCTGGAGTAAGGGCTTGATAGATGGCTGTCTGTTGCTGTGTAGGTGTATTCTGTCCTGATGGAGATATGTATGTCTCCTTCGGTAGTGTATCCGGGATCAAATTCACTGAGATACTCCTTCTCCTCTTGGGTTTGGTCTCTGTGTACTTGGGTTTGTTCAGCGTCAAAGTAGACAGAATCAGTTATATATCTGATTTCAGATGGACTTAATTCAAAGTCAAGTTCTGGTTCGGTATTGGTTTCAGATTCAGGTAGGGCTGTAGTAGGGCCTGTTTCAGGTTTGGGATCAGGTAGTTGATGAAGAGTTTCTCTTGCTTCTTCCTTAAGAATATGGCAGGCCTTGCTGTTCTGGAATCGGTAGTATAATGCGGTCTTGGTCCTGGTTTGGTGAAAGTCAGTAGAGTTGAGCCACTTGGCTACAGAGGCTTGGGCTTTATAAGGAACTAAGGCTAGAAAGACTGCTGCTGATTGTTCTAGGTCACTCAGATTTGTGGAGCTGACAAAACTCTTGTTGAGAAGAGTAAAGAAGGCTTCTATAAGACCTTTTTCATCTTGACTTGCTGGGTGTAGTACAAGGAGTTTGGTGAATAGAGTTTCACCTATTTGCTGATTTAATTGTAGTACTTCTTTCTTTAAATGAAGTTTATCCCACTTGTTGCAGGTGTGGAGGTCAAATTGTCCTTGTACGTCAGGTTCAATTCTCTCCAGATTGTCAGATAGTTCACGATAAATTCCAGATCAGAGGTTGGGCTTTATACCAACTTGTAGGAATTCACAGAAGGGTTTGTAGTAGGGTGAGGAAGCATCTTGAAGTGGAATTGGATTGTAAACTGCTGCTACCAAGTTGTAAGAGGGTTGCTTTTTTAGGGTAACTGTTACGTAGTTCTGGAAGGATTTTCTGGAAGTTCTGGATATTCTGGAAGACTGTTTTCTTATGGTCAAGATCAATTTTGTATGGAGTACGTCCTCTACGCTTATTGATTTCAAGATCAGGTTGACATCTCAACCAAAGTCCTTTTTTGGACTAGTTCTGGATATTCAGAATTTTCCATATTTCAGAAAGTTCAAGAAACTAAGACCAGCTTAGTTGAATTGGCATATCGCTGCAGACAATACTCAATTAGGAAATTTTGTAATGGGGTTAGGAGTAAGACCTAACGGGGAGCAGATTTACTTAAGAGGGGTTTGTGGGTTATTAAATAGGTTTATTTGCTATTCATGATATTGCTATACTAGGAGTATTTGTGTGAAGGGATATTGTGGGGAAGTGCTCAGGAGTTGTGTTCAGATTGTTCAGGTCTGTTCAAGTCTGAGATTCTGAGGTCTGGGGGAGGGGGTATTTATACTAGTGAGGGGCTATCTAGACTATGCTAGATATGGATGTAGCACTAAGTGCTTTGCTGAGTCGGAATGCAGTCATGTAGTACAAGTGTGATCTGATATGTCAAGAGATCGTCTGACTGCTGAGTCAGTTCACAGTCATGTTGTACAAGGCTAATCTAACTATACTATAACTGCTAAGCTATTTATAGATTTAGGCGCTGTCTGGATAGTCTTTTGATGACATCACTATTGATGATATCATTACTGGCAAAGTCTGAGCAGTTTTCTGACTTCTGATATCATCAGTTTCAAGATGTCATCACTTCTATCTCTTGCAAGATTAAGGCTGTCCTTGGTGGCAGTGGTTATACAAGGATAACAGGTCTTGGTTCTCTTTTTTTTTGGTCTGCTGGTACATTTGCGAGGACTGGTCATTCTCATCTAGGGTGAGGGCTCCCAATGTCATGGCTGGGGGTTCGAACCTCTTAGAAATGATATTTTCTGTAATCCGAGGCAATTTCTAGTAGTAATATCTGTCACATAGATAGCTTGAGATTGGTTTCAATGTTGTCGGCTTTCTTGAGTTCAGATGAAGCATCCATCACTCTCCAATGGAGGTGACACAGATAGAGCGAATGGAGTTGTTCAAATGTGTTTTGCTTCCACTAAATAATGAGATCTTGTATAGTCACAGTATATCTTGGTCTTGAGTTGATAAGTGCAGTTCGTAAATCTTTTAGTAGATGAGATAGGGTTCTTCTTGTCTCAATTTGAGTTTGGTACTTTCAGTTTTCTTTTGTAATAGTACAGTACACCAAACTAGTTATAGTGGTTCAGAGTTAGTCTTATAGTTATAGTACTTCTTCTAGTTTTCTTGTATCTTGGTGGTGGGTTCTTGTGCTTACTGGCATATTTCATATAACCAGATGATCTCTTGTTTTGTAGTCTCACATGTGGTTTCCAAATTAGTTCTGAGGATGCCATACAATTTTGGTGGCTTGGAGGTTATGCGCTTACAACAACCCTGTGACTCATAGTGCTATAACCTATAGAAGGTATGCAGACAGCAAATCTGATGAAAGTGAAGATGATGTACCACTCCTTTGCCCACCAACACCTTATCCAGCATATGAGACAAATGATGCAATCCTGTGGGATGGTGATGAAGTCCCAATATATTATTACCTCAGTGAATAAGGAGAAGTAATCTGCAAACTACTCTTCCTAGACAACTACTTCATCAGAGATGATGTAATTGATGGTGATGTCATCAAAGACTACCCAGACAGCATCTAAACCTATAAATAGTTTAGCAGTCATAGTATAGTTAGATTAGCCTTATATGATGTAACTGTGAACTGACTCAGCAGTCAGACAATCTCTTGACATATCAGATCACTCTTATACTATGTGACTGCATTCTGACTCAGCAAAGCACTAAGTGCTACATCCATATCTAGCATAGTCCAGATAGCCCCTCACTAGTATAAATATCTCCTCCCACAGATCTCAGAATCTCAGACTTGAAGACTTGAAGACTTGAACAATCTGAACACAACTCCTGAGCACTTCCCCACAATATCCCTTCACACAACTACTCCTAGTATAGTAATATCATAAATAGTGAATAAACCTATATAATAACCCACAAATCACTCTTAAGTAAATCTGCTCCCCATTAGGTCCCACTCCTAACCCCATCACGAAATTTCCTAATTGGGTATTATCTGCAGCAATATGCCAATTCAACTAAGCTAGTCTTAGTTTCTTGAACTTTCTGAAATACGAAAAATCCTGAACATCCAGAACTAGTCCAAAAAAGGACTTTGGTTGAGATGTCAACCCAATCTTAAAATCAATAAGTGTAGAGAACATACTCCATATGAAATTAATCTTGACCATAAGAAAACGGTCTTCCAGAATATCCAGAACTTCCAGAAAACCCTTCCAGAACTATATAATGGTTACCCTAAAAAGTAACCCTCTTACAATATATTAACTTCTTAAGGGGTCCTACTTCTATCTATTTCATGAAAAGATCTATAATAATAATGATATATCAGTTACCAGTCAAGATCAAGAGTAGAGAGCCAATTATATCTATTATAATATATACAAAGAGTACTAGTTCTATATATATTGATCCTAGAGTCTGATTTTATTGATCTTGTTTCTATTTCTGGTATTTATTACAGATTTTAACAAATTATCTGATATCTTTCTTCATTTCTAGCCACCATATTATTCTTTTTACTTTATTATATATATTTGTTTCTCTTAGATAGCTAAGTTTATATACTTATTTCATTGCTTACTCTTTCTTATATTCAGATATACATAACTAGTAGCTTTCTTTTCTTTAATATTTCTCTATCAGTTTCAAATTATTTCCACATTCTATTGATAATTATTTATGTCTATTATTGGGGTATCTTTTTCTGTCTCAGATAGGTAATGATTCTATAGTAAAGCTTTTTATTCATAGTTGATTTACTAGTTGAGAGTTCTTTGGAGTATCTGTAAGAGGGTATTTATATTAGTATTAGTTTTTTTAGAGTAGTACATAATAGTTATATTATAGGCTTACAACTTCTTAATCTATCTAACATAGATTTCTTTAGGTTGCTCAGTAGTCAGTAGTCAAGTGAGAGCTGAATAGTCTATCTGAATGATGAAGTATCTTCTGGCAAGATAGAAGTAGAACTTTTTTATAGCTCAGATAACTATGAGATACTCTAACTTATATAATTTATATTCTTTTTTAGCTCCTTAGATTCCTTGGCTGAGATATATATAATAATATACTCTACTTTATCTTTCTTCTAAACCAGAACTACTCTTAGTTCTTATATACTTATATTTGTCTACAGGATGAATTTCTGAGATCAGTCCAGTCTTCTGAGAGAGTTAGTCTGATCTTGAGCTTATTAAATACTTTCTATTATCTGCCAGTCTTAACAATTTACTATTCTTAACTGCCAGTGTTTCAACAATTATATGAAGAATATAGTCAAACAAACTACCCTAACAATAAGCTCTATAATACCAATATATAATCTTTTGATTGATCAATTAGAGGACAAGCTCAAGGATAGGCTAGAGGATAGTAATAATTTTTAGTTTAGCTCAGATAAGAGAGATGCTATAGAGGTTGCTCTGAGCAAGCTTAGAAAATACTACTCCAAAATAAATATCACCATATACTCAATCAGTATAGGTATATTGGTATAGTAGTTACCTCTTTCAAAAATGAGAAATTTCTACAAAACTCACCCTCTTTTTCAAAATAGTATTAGATCTATACTTAAAGCTATAATACCATAAAGATCAGAGCTGGGAGCAGCACTACATTGAGAAAGCCAAGCAAGTTATAATTGAAATATATATATCAGAAAAACTATATACTATTACAAGATTCTGACTAAAGTCTAGATGAATATACTGAAGGATCTCTTCTATTATATATTTACTTCAGCAGAAAGAGGAAGAGAGAGCCATTAGTAAAAGAACTGCTATCAATATATGAACTTATTCAGTGACTACATAATCCTACTAAAGGGCACAGAGATGCTTAACTGATAAAAGGTGAGTTGTCTTCCTATAGATAATTAGTAAGATTGGACCAATTTTAACCACTATTCTAACTACTATTCTACCTCTCTAGAGTATGTGGCTACAGATACATCAAACAGACTTTCCTAGCCTATGTAGTATAGCTTAGGACTATCTGACCATTCCTGCTATCAGTGCTCCAGTTGAGCAGATATTCTCTAAAGGAGTAGATCTCATTTTCTCTAAGAGGTATATACTGAATACTAAGACAATCTAGGCTTATATATACCTAAAGTCTTGGTAGAGCATGGGCTGCTAAAATTGGGTAAGTTCTGCAGTATTAAACAAAAGTCAGAAATAAGTTATTTTTTATATAATATTAAAAAAAAAAAAAAAAAAAAAAAAGTTCAGCTTGAGATATAAGATAGTAAATAGAGAGAGTATGTCAGAGTTTGTGGTTCCTTATCAGCTATAAGGAGCTACTCTTAAGCAGTCCAAGTAGGATAGAGGTTAATGTGGTTGACAGAGAGAGTATGTAAAATTTGTAACTCTCTATTAGCAGTAAGGAATTACTCTAAGCTACCAGTTAGTGCAGAAGTCTAAGTTAGAAAGAGTATGCAGAATTTGTAGCCCAATGATCTACTGTGAGAAATAGCTTTAAGTAGTTGAATTCTAGTACAGATTTAGACTCCAGGGACACTCTAGCTCTATACTATAGTATAGTATTAGCAGTATACAAAGCAGAGTTAAGAGGCTAGTAGAGTCTGGCAAAAAGCTAAACTAGCACTATAAAAAGAGACACCTGACTGTCTAACCTTCACAAAAGACTGCCTAACCTTTATAAAGAATATCTAATCTTTACAAAACTACTCCACTTACTAGTCTCAGGCCTTAATAAGCCTATTATCTATTGTGAGTATAATAACTATAGTATCTGAGCTCTTCTCAAAGGTAACAGTGCTGTAGAGATTATGTAGTTAGAATGAAATGACTATATTGATCACAAATAGGACTCTAAAATTATAGATAAGATTGTATCAGATACTACTACTATTCTTTCTTCCTTTCTGAAATATAAAATATTACCAGAGTGATATTATTATCTATGTATATTGGTAGAGAAATATTGTACCTAATATACTCCAATATAATGCAAGTATATGATTGAGTGAACCCTTGGTCCAGGATCTCATATTGCCAGATAGTACTAGAGGATATCTACTCTTCATTAAGCCCTAAGAGCCCTAGCTTAAAAATCTATTAAAATAGACAGTATCTAGTCAATCCTTTCTTTTTATATATAGGGGACAGAAACCCTTAGACTGTACCAAAAAAAATTCAAGCTCCTCACCTCATACAGTATGTTAAATTGTACCAAGAGTATACATATAGCTGCACCAAGAGCACCACTAAGCCAGTCTATTGTTTGCTCTAGCAATCTGCTTAAAGAACTCCAGATTATAGCTACTATTACCATACAGACTGTGTCATACTCATGTATAACTTGTTCTTCAACAGTACTTCTAAAGTTCTAATAAGGATACAGAATCTTATATATTTCTGAAAATTTAACAAGAATAGATTAGTAAAAAAAAAATTTAAAAAAAAAGAGATAAATATAGAGGATTTTAGAAAAACTCTAGGAAACTCACCCTTTGCTAATATTATAGTATACTCAATTCTTATCTAAACTCTCTCTCTTCACTTTTTATACCTCTCTCTTTTCTACCATCCAGTATTTGGTATAATTCTTATAAATCTCATTGATATAATGACAAAGTTTATCACTATAGAGATTTCTTATTACTATCACAACCACTTTTCTATAATCATTAATAATGATATAGTTCTCTTCATTATTGAATACTCTAGCAGACCAATGGACTTCTTGATTGAGAATAATTAACTTTGATTTAAATATAGACCTCTAAGCCTTAATAGTAATACTAATATTACTCATACTAAATAACTTACTCTTGAACTTCTCTATTTGATCAGATATCAAATATAATTAAACTTGGATAACTTTGAATTCTCCTCTGTAGTAGAACTGAGTCTTGATCTGAGTAGTAGGCTGAGTTAAGTATGCAGACAGATTATATGTAAGTATTATATAGAAATTTTTAGAGAAAAATACAAAAAAATTAAATTAAATAAAATAAAAAGTAAGTATTTAGAAAAGAGCATAAGAATGAGTTATACATAGATGAGTTACACAAGATTGCTCATAGAGGCTTGCTTCTAATCCTTTTGAGAACTCTACTATATGATGTATTGACTCAATAACTCAGCTACTAAAGATATCCCTCACAATATTTTTCAGCCTTTCTTTATCTTGATCAGATGTTACAAATAAAGTCAGCAGATCTTACTGTAGAGCTATAGATCTTAAGAAAAAGAGAACAACATAAAATGAATTTGATTGTATTGTGAGATTTAAATATTAGTAAAAAAACAACCTATATCTACTATTGGCTACTCTAAAAAGACTGCTACATATATAGCTATAAGGTTTATATTTTAAGATCTGAAGGGTCACTATAAGTTATTACTAGAATTCTTTCTTATTCTCATCATTGCTATTACTATCACTATTGCTATTACCATCACTATTACTATTACTATTTTGGCTCTCAATGAGTAGCTTGTATACTGCTCATATAAGAAAAAATTTAATATTACCAGTAGAGAGTGTTTTTTCATCTTAAATATTCTCTCTTTTAATGATTATTAAATAGATAAAAAAATGAGTAGATCAATATATGATTAAAAGCTACTATTTATTTATTCATAATATAGTAGAAAAAACAAAAAAGAAAAAAAAGAAAAAGAATAAAGAAAGGATAATATCATTAAAGATTTTGAATAATCTAGATCAATCTAGATCAATCTGAATCAGATCACAAGACCTATCTAAGTTGATTCAAATTCATCATATAATGAATCTGAATTAAATCTCATCTGGATAAATTAAATCTGTTTAGAGTACTACTCTCTAGTATACTGAGAATTTTTACTAGTCTAAGAAAAATAAGAAGTACTTAGAAGATTATTAGAAAAATAATTCATTAAATTTTATTATTACAAATAGAAATATACTAGCAAGACTTTAAGTAATAAGAATTTCTATCAATTAATTGCCAACTTTATTATTACTAGATATTAGCTATTTTCCACTATTAAAAACTCTAGCTTCAAGTATCTCCTTTATATATTATACTCTGATTTGGTTCTTCTATCAGCTGATATAATTTTATAAGTTATTTAAACTATTGTAGACTTAAGTAAAAGCAAGACTAGCAGGACTCAAGTTAAAGATGTTACTTATACTTGATTATTAGATATCAGATATTAATATTAAGGCTTTTCTTAGAATAATAGTTCATTGGATTGATAGTAATTAGAGAATGTATAATATTATCTTAGACTTTGTAAATATTAGCAAAATAATATACATGGATATCAATATTGTAAAGAGTCTAGAGCTGATAATAGATAATTTATTATCTAGTAATAATCAAATCATTACTATCACGCTCCTTTCTCTGCTACCTTACCGGTCACAAGGTTTGGTAGGCAACCTTCCGAGTCCCCTTTCCCCTATTATTACCCCCTCTACCTCGGGTTGGTTTGCTGTGCCTGCATGGGCATGGTGGGAGGAGGGCAATGGTGGTGAGTTGCCCCTTTATCGGTGTCGGATCGGTGTCTTCTCCACTTTTTCGCGGTTTCTGGTGTCTTCAGCTGTGTCTGGAGTGCATCCGTTTTGGTGCAGCGCTTTCTTCCTTTTGCTGTCGTCAACAAGGTGTCGTCTCTGGTGTGTCACGGGCTACGTAGGGTGTCGGCCGACCTTGGGCGTCAAGTGCCAGTGTAGGT
>RBNI01002527.1:0-18238 GCA_003990745.1 Jimgerdemannia flammicorona | reverse complement strand
GGGGGCGAATGAGGAGGGCGAGGGCAAAGAGGGTAAAAAGGATGAAAGCAAGGGTAGGGGTGAGGACAAGACCCAAACTGTTGCTTATTGCGAGATATTTTTGTAATTTCCGCATCTGGTTAGCAAACCGTCCCTCCCCCATAGCCAAGAGAGGGCAGTTGACTCGTATACATGAGTATGAATGTGGGCAAATCCCAATGTGAATCACGAGCACAGCCGAACCATCGAGAGGAGTGGCCAAGAAGGAATGTGAGTTTGGGGAGCAACGACTTCAAACTCGAAAAATACGAGGTCTGATGTCAGCATCCATGAAACGGACCGAGCAGCAACGTGCTGTCTGATTTTTTTTTTTTGAACACGGAATATAATTATACACTTCCCCTGTGTCCCAGTACAATCCTGCGGGATCTCTGATTCTGAATTACGACGCGTAAATTCCACGGCACTATAAGCACGAATGTAACGAATGTACATGTTCAGGCAATGCGCCAATGACAGTGCAGCTCTCGACCTCTCCTGGTGAGATCTAATTGTTGATTGCTTCGATTACATCACGTGCTCACATCGAAATAACGCATGGAGATTTTTTATATTCGATTGCTGCGAGACACTTTTGCAACCTGAAATCGAGAACCAGGTTTCTTTCGTGACCAGAGCCAGGAGAGGGCATTGCACATTTTGAGTTGATCGTAAATCTATCTGAGGTTGCGCATACTGAAATCCATCATATTGTAAGTGTCCAATACGCCCACCTTCTGAGAAATTCATCTCTTTTCGCAACCATTACTATCCCTCCCCGCAAAGCCTGCCACAATTTGCTTTGCAACTCAATCTGTCTTTTTTTAAAAAAAAAAAAGTTCTTGTCTGCAATCCTTGCTTCCCACTACCCAACCAATCATAATAAGTTTGAGTTGTCTTTTGATACTCTCTAACTCTTTTATTCAAGTGACAACAAACTAATAATATTGTTAAAGATATCTCCAAGGACTCTCCACAATTATGAAAGAGAGACGATGGTTAGTGTTCTGGTGACCTCATTTTGTGACTTGCATGACCACAAGACTCACCGCAGCTAAGCCAACCCCACCTCCTTCTCTTCTCTCCTCTACACGTAATCCTATGGCAGACACCGCCGCCCTGTCGCCCCTCATCGCAAAGGGCCTCACAGACCAGAAGTATGAAAGGCGCAAGCAGGCCGCTCTCGAGATCGAAAAGTACGTATCTTTGAAATCTCGCGCCTCGACCCCCATGTCCGTTCCACCCACACACCTCTTCGCCTACCCCCTTTCTCGCCTCATTTCAAAAGGCTGGTACGCGACAATGCAAAATCCTTCGAGCGTATCAAGCAGATCATCGACACCCTCGTGAACGAGTACGCGTACTCCACCAACCCGCATTCCCGGAATGGTGGCCTCATCGCGCTGGCCGCGACTACTATCGCGCTGGGGCAGGTGCGGATGTGTTTCTTTCTCTCTTTTGTGTGTTGATTTGGTCGAGATCAAGTTGGCCCGTATGCAGTACGGTTTTCCTGTTCGAGTCAAGGCATAAAATGGGCTAAGAGTTGGTGAAGGGAAAGCAAGCAGAGGAAAATTCAATAGGAGGCTTTTGCACCTGGATCAAGCTACTTACCGCACATCCAAAACAATCATTCCCGATCCCTTTTTTTCAACAGCAAAACGTCAATGTATATTTGGACGTCATTGTGCCGCCTGTACTCGCATGCTTCTCCGATCAGGACTCCAAAGTTCGGTACTACGCATGCGAGAGCATGTACAACATCGCAAAGGTCGCGAAGGGGGAGATCCTGCGGTACTTCAACGATGTCTTTGATGCTATGGGCAAGGTTAGGGAACTTCTTTTTTATTGCTATCTTGGTTGGATGATCATGGGGGATCACAGTGTGTTCGTTCAGGTCGGGTTATAAAGAACAGGTATTGAACCTAATATATCTGCCTCCACCCCTCCCCTAAAAAGCTTGCTTCGGACGCCGAAGTGATCGTCAAGACTGGCGCCGACCTCCTCGACCGCCTGATTGGCGACATTGTTGTCGAGTGTTCGACGACCTATGTCTCACCCCTTTCGGAGCCGCTGAATCCCGTTGAGGAGCATAGCGGGTACCTGCCGCCCGACACGCCCGCCTCACTCCCGCGCAACACGGCCTTCTCCCTCCCGCGCTTTATCCCGCTGCTCTCGGAGCGCATCTACACGCAGAGCGGATTTACACGCCAGTTCCTCGTCAAGTGGATCGACCTTCTCAACTCCATTCCAGACCTCGAGCTCGTCTCTTTCCTCCCAAGGTTTCTCGACGGCCTCATCAAGTTTCTCAACGATCCACTGGAGGAGGTCCGAACCGCGACTTCCAAGGCTCTTGCCGAGTTTTTGCGCGAAATCAAAGAGGCTGCCGATGTCCGGATGAAGGCTCGTCTCGAGCAGCAGCGCATCGCGAGCGCGGAGCGGAAACAGAAGCTTACTTCCTTCACCTCCGCCATGGAGACCGTCGAGGCCGGGGAGAGGGAGGTTATCTTTCCCGGAACGACTGCAACAGGGGAGGAACCCGTGATGCCGACCCTCGTTGTGGAAGCGAGCCGGAGCGGAGTGAGCATAGATTTGAACGGCAAGATCCCTGAGGTAGTGGCCGCGGCGTCGACGTCGACGGAACCAGCGAGCGTGGCGACTATGGCTTCGGTTGTTCCAACGTCCGCGGTTGCGGAGGCACCACATAACGAAAACGACGGTAGTGGCAAGGGTAACTGGGTACCTGGACACGGTGTGATCATCGAGTACGCGAAAATCGTGGAGATCCTGATGGCGCACTTATCGTCAACCGACGAGGAAATCCAGCAGACGGCACTGCGGTGGATCAACGAGTTTATCGTCATTGCCAAGGAGGTCGTCATCCAGTTCACACCCAAGCTTATCACACCCGTCCTGCCCTCCCTTGCTCACTCGAATGGCATCATTAAGACAATCGCCATCGACACGAACAATAGCCTCCAGAAACTCATCCAGGAGACACCCTTTGCAGCTGCTACGCCACCTTCATCGTCAAACTCCACTGCAAGCCAGCCGGGCGCAACGGGGATCCCGCTCCCGCTGTCGCACGGACAGCGCTCATCGACGCCATCGCAACACCCGACCTCGAACCCGACGTCGCCGACATCGCCGCAGTTTCCCATCTCCACCACGTCGTCAGGATCCGGATCTGGGCAGCCGGTAGCTTCCACGCTCGCAATGCGCGCCTCCCTCGCCGAGGCTAAGCATCTCGGCCAGTCGCCCGCGCCGCCTGAGATCCTGGATATGTCCATTGTTGACCCATTCGATTATCAGGCCACCGTCATTGCGCTCATGCTCCAGCTGCTCAATGAGCATGAAGAAACCAGAGTCGCCAGCTTGGAGTGGTTGCTCATGTTGCATAAGAAGGCACCCCATAAGGTTTGTGTCTGGGGTGGCGATTAGGCAGTTACAATGGTGAAATGAGAGCAGTTTGTTTATTATTATTATTATTTGTCGGGGAAGGGATTGAGAAGTATGTAGGATGGGTTCTAATTTTTTTTTTTTTTTTTTTTTTTTTTTTTTTTTTTGCTTTTCCTCGTCGAATGGATT
Organism: Jimgerdemannia flammicorona; assembly: GCA_003990745.1. Taxonomy (NCBI): domain Eukaryota; kingdom Fungi; phylum Mucoromycota; class Endogonomycetes; order Endogonales; family Endogonaceae; genus Jimgerdemannia; species Jimgerdemannia flammicorona. The sequence continues at coordinate 14,635 of RBNI01002527.1, read as the reverse complement.
CGTCATATCAGATCCTTGCCACAGACGACGGTACTTTCCCCGCTCTCCTCAAGACTTTATCAGATATATCTGAAGAAGTATATAAATCCCCCCTTTAATTCTGTCTACCCTCCTCCATATATCCCACATCGCCACTCACCCGTTTTTGAAATCGGGTCTTGTTTCAACCCCCACAGGTCGTCAAGCGCGATCTGCAGCTCCTGGCGCAGATCTCGTCGTACTCCGACGATGATTACTTCACGCGGTTCATGATCAATCTGCTCACGCTCTTCAGCACCGACCGCCGCCTGCTCGACTCCCGTGGCAGTCTCATTATTCGACAGCTGTGCCTAAGCCTCAACTCGGAGCGCATTTATCGCACGTTCGCAGAAATTTTGGAGAAGGATGAGGTGTGTGACGGGTTGGGGTATTTTTGGCGTATGCGTGGCTGGGGGAGGTGCAGATTTGGCATTTTCGATGATTTTGTTCACATAGAAATGATTTTTTTTTTTTTTTTTTTTTAACGCACGCTAGGACCTCGATTTCGCGAGCACGATGGTGCAAAACCTCAACATCATCCTCATCACGTCGCCGGAGTTGTCAGATCTGCGCAAGAGGCTGAAGAACCTGGACACCAAGGTTCGTGTGCAGGGCGTTGGTTTGGTTCGGGCATATATTGACTTGTGTTTATCATTCGACATTGGCTATTCGAAACGATAACTGAAGTGTGAATGTCAACGCATCGATCAGGACGGCCAGATGCTCTTCACGGCCCTCTACCGCTCGTGGTGCCACAACGCTGTTGCCACATTCGCGCTGTGCCTGCTTGCGCAGGCGTACGAGCACGCGTCGAATTTGCTGCAGACGTTGTGAGTATGGGGGTTTTGAAGAGGGTTGGTAGTGAGGACTTGATTGAACATAAATGGCTCATTGATAGTAATTATCACAATTTTATTTTGTTTCGTCTTTATCCAGCGCGGAACTCGATATCACCGTGAATTTCTTGATCCAGATTGACAAGTTAGTGCAGTTGTTAGAGTCGCCTGTGTTTACGTGTAAGTGCGCAAGGCCGTGGCGTTTTCGTTTCAATATCCCGTGTTGGTGCTGACTTTTGGATATAAGCGCCATTTCGTTAACGGGAATATCTATTTCTATTTTCGTCACATTGCCAGACCTGCGTCTCCAGCTTCTCGAGCCGGAAAAATACCCCTTCCTTTTCAAATGTCTCTACGGCATCCTCATGCTACTCCCACAATCGAGCGCCTTCGCGACGCTACGTAACCGCCTCAACAGTGTGTCGTCGTTGGGATTCTTGCACATCATGCCCAAGAGGTTCGTTTGGCGTTTTGCATATGGATAGAATGGCCAATGTTAAGAGTGCTTTGAGTTAACATTCATGTTGTTTTTACCCGTCCGCAGCACGACACCGGTGCCGGCGCAAGAGACAGCGTCCAAGCGACCTCTCGGCGTCGGCAAGACAAGCCTCGCGGCGCCCAAACAGCAGGAGGAGGTTGTAGCCATCAAGTTCCATGACCTGTTGGCGCACTTCAGGGCCGTGCAAGCGAAGCATGAGAAGGCGAGGAGACAAAGTAGGTGTCGCTTCCGTTATAGATATTCACCTTCTACAATGGGTTTTCATAGAGTATTTTGATTTAGTTTTATATCAAGAAAATGGAATCATGAATCCTACTTACCTACCTTTTCGCAGCCCTCCAATCCCTCACCCGGAGCAACCGGCCGCGCCATCCGCGCCGCGGTCCGGGCAACCTTTCCTCCAGTACGTCCATGTCCAAACTCCCGCCAGGGGTGGCGAACCTCGACCGATCCAATTCCTCAAACTCCTCCAATTCCGCTTCCCTATCATCATCCATGGTCGGCGGCAACTCGTCGGGCGTCGCCGGCGGAACAACCCTCGCCGGTGTCGCTGCGGGAAGGTCCGCTAGCCCGGCTGCCGGACCTGTCAGGGTCTCCAGTCAGAGGAGGAATGTGGGCGGGAGGAAGGGGTAGGTGAAAGTTGTCAATGAGGGTAAACCCGATGGGAGAGAAAGGATGTGGTGGTGGTGGTGTCATTTTGCAGCAATTTTTTCCTCTCCCCCTCCGTAAATTTATTCAGTTAACGCGCCTTTCATTTCATATTCGTTGCGAGGTTTGGATGTTCACTCAGGCTATTGCCAGATAACAATTTCATCCGTTATTTTCTCGTGTTGCTCCAAACGTTGGTCACTGTTTGTGAATAGTGTGTATAGCATCTTGGAAAGGATTGGAATGCCACAAATGACGGCCCGTGGTCCAACTAGCTTCGTTCCTTTTTCTCTTGTTGCTACCTGGTCATATTCCGCAATACGTAAGGTTCAAGTAGTTACTAGAAGGAATTGATGTCTAACAGCGGCTTTGACAGCAGCTCTGACAGCAGCCGCAGCCACTCCTTCACTCCATCAAACATAAACCTCATAACGCAGCGCCGCGATTAATTATGTCGTTTACTGTTGTGAATTACCGAATAATATTCCAGCATTTTTGACCATTTTACATGCCTATCGAAACCGGCGCACACTCTGCCTACACTGGTGCACAGTATCGTATTTTATGCCACGATACATTGAGGATACCATTTAAAAATTTGTCGAACCTATCAAGAGGATCTTCTGCGGACAGCCAAACGACGGTTCAAGGGTAATGATCATAAAAAGATGTTTAACAATTCAAGGCAAATGAATTCTTTATTAGCGCACGTTACGGTAACGGATGATTAAGAACTGATACAACCGATTGTAGTAAAGGGTAGACGATTTTCCCATATCACAGAACAGCGTGGGGTCATCCTCGATGGAATCCTTCTAATGCAATTAGATTTGCTGATAATGTGTCACGATAGAGTTCACGATATCCAAGTGCCAATTTGCCCCATCCACGTCGTAAAGTCGGCTCTATGTCGGACGGGTGTTATTATTACTCATATTATGATGCTGCGTTGGGGGCCGGTCAACGATCGTTTTCGTCCCATCAACGGTAACACTGTCCGTGTGATTTTACACCGTGACCATATGGTCGATAGGACAATCAAGTGTCATACCCTTGGCGGCTGGAATTTTATCAATTGTTTTACATTTTATCCGGTCTATGATCGTCGCAGGAGATGCGGTGATATTTATGACTATCATTTTTTTTTTTTTCTGATTCATGTTCCAATTCATTACACCAGATGGTGATAACTTGGGTATCGTACTATTTTTGACAGCTGCAATAATTCCTATGTCGTAAGATGATCGTCGATAGTTCTGAGTATAACTCGTCTATATTTTTGTAATTTAGACTTCAGCGGGAGTATATCCTCCAGCTCAATTTCTTTCTTCCTCGGAAAATAAATCTTGGGAGTCGGCGAGCGGGAAGGGGTTTTAGCGCATGGAACGTTTCTGCTTTCGGTTTCCGAGGCAATCTTGACGAGAGAGGTTGGAACTCGCTGGTGGGAGGTTGGTTTATCATTGTATATATATAGATTCGTTATAACGAAGAAATCCATAGGTACACGACACGAAAGCCAGAATGGATTTCGTCGCATTTTAATAATACCTCCCCCCGCCAAAGCTGGTTTATTATTTTAGCACTCTGGCCTCATGGCACCATTGCTTGTCATCCACTACACGCGACACGCAACCCATCGCCGGTTCGAGCACATTTTTCATCCCTCGACAGCGCCACCAATTCACGCTGATTGCGAACAAAGCGGAGTTAACATAAATAAACAAATAAATGAGATTAAATAAATGATGAGATTAAATAAATGAGATTAAATAAATGAGATTAAATAACGAGATTAAATAGATGAGATAGGGGATAGAGGTGGAATATAGAGAGGTATTCCGTCCTCAAGAAGATATCACCAAGCTTTGCTCGGCTGTTAGTAATGGTTACCTAGTTCCGAACGCGGGGAAACAATTACCTCGGTGTGACCACAACCGTCTGGTGCACATCCCCCCACATTCATTCCAGAGAAATGGAGAGAGAGGATTGAGGTGGCAACAGAATGTGGAGACAAGAAGGGATCCTTTCGACTTGGTCGACGGCGCTTGTCTCGTATACGCTTGTTGGCCCGACAATACAAGCCTCAAGTCTCTTCCATGATACATTGAAGAGATTGGTCTTAAGAGCATGGACGGGTATGCTGGATTGGCTTTTAAAAAGCACATGTATTGAAAGAATTGCAGGTGGCGAAAGCGCCCAAAAGGTTGCCCTCCAAGCCTTATTCAGTGTTTTAGGTTTTTGGTATCTCAAAGTCCTGACCATCAACAAATAAATTCATTAACCCCGTCAACAAGCATATCGCTCAATAAATGAGCAGTGTCCTATGGTTATCAGTAGCCCATTAATTTATTCCTACTATTATGTATCCCTTCCAGAGGATCTTGTGAAAGGGGTTCCTCAACAGCATGATCTCAGAACAAGGTTGCGCACGGCATGAATGATTGCCATCGTTTGTTTCGATGGTTCGTTCGCATTTGGATTTGGTTCTTTTGACGGAGTCCTCACAACTCCATAAAAAAATAAATAAAAAATAAAAAAGTCCTCACAACTCCACCGCCCCCGCACATTTTCACGCGCCTACCAGCCAGAGTGACGGGATAAACACGAGCCATCCCGATTTTCGGTTTTTCTTGATCCATCAGAGATATTTTGGCCATCAAAATGATTGGTCGTGCGCGATCGCAATCTCCGACGGGACCTGCTCTGCGACTGCACATCGCCTATTGTAGACGTGGGGTGGGAAAACCGTCTCGCCATGTTCCTTGTTCCTTGACCCCCTTATCGTTACTCCTCATGCTCCACCTTAGTCGTGTGATCATGGTGGTGGTTCCATTTCATGAGTGGAGCTTTCTGTTACAGAAGTGTGTTTGAGCCATTGCGTTGGCTAGATGAAATGGCGGCCCTGTCGTTGTGTCGGTATGGCCGTTTAAAAAAGTAATTCGATGATTCGTAGGCTCAGATATTGGATTCAAATATATATGGCCAAAAATCCGCCAGATCCGAAAACCCCCCCGATTCACCCAAACTCCGACGATCTCTCTCATAACACAATTAGGCAGTGCTAATAGGCCAGACCCGGCGCCGCTGGTAACGGCAGCCGCCGGTAACGGCAGATCTGATCGGGTCAATCGATTAGCCGACGCCGGGAATTTGTTGGTAATAGGTTGGGTCACGAGGGGATGTGAAGGGAACTTTTTCTGGCAGAAATAACCATGTTTAGCATCGGACCGCCGGAAAAGACGTACCCTGAATCGTAACCTAACCAATTTTCTAGGTCATGTGCTGGTGGTATCCCTAACTGCTAATCGGTCAGTCGTCATGGTCCACGGCGCCGAAGGGCTAAAAAACCTCGAGCATATGACTTCGGGCGTAGGTGCGCAGCATGAGCAGGTGGACTACACGCAATAATAATAACTAATAGTTTCGACCATGCAGTGTATAGATCTGGTAAGATTATCCAACCGTGAGAGGCAAAAATCGCACGATCTAAGGTCGATCTTTATCTTATCAACCCTGTGCGATAGACGATAATACTGCAAGCGAGGATTATCGCCCAGTCCTTTTTGCGAATATAGCGCATCGTGCACGGACATATGGCCGCTAGCTGGTGCACCGAGGTGTATATACCTAGTGAGTTCGCACCATGGCAGTCATAATTGCACATCTTCTTTGTGTGACTACCACGTGTTGCGCCTTTTTTCCCCCTCGCCAGTGGTTGCTGCGCAATTACCAAAAATGGACCCAGTGTGCGAACGGATGTTTAGCGGGTTGATTGGGTAAAATATCTCATGAGCGACGATCCCGTGGCGCACGTGTGGGCAGACGATAAACCAAACCGAGGCATATGCGCCATGGGATAGGTGTATTCGTCTGTTGGGTCCAAGGTCTGGTCGTATTTTTCGGGTCAAGAGAGGTGGTAGTATGCGGCCAGTTTGGTGGTATTCTGAAACGAGCAAAGATTCCGCCCACAAGGAATTGATGTTACAAATCCTTCGAAAAATAAAAATTTCTTCAGCATGCTACACCTCGTTTGGATTTGTTTGTTGTTTGCCTCAAGACCTCGCAATGCGGAAGCATAACCGCGTGGCACCCGTCCCCCGAATATACAGCGTTGCACGATTTAGAGTCCATCACGCCTGGTTCACAAGAAAAGATGGCGGTGGGTCTGTCGGTCGGGTCTGGACGCGGTACCTGGAACCCTGTTTCTCAGAAAAATAATACTGCCGTCTCCCGACGAAGGCAATAATATCCTGATGTCTCATTCGAACTAGTCATGACCTCATCTACCTTGGACAGGGCAAGCCGTGTTGATGACGGTAGACGGGTTCACTTTTTGCCTGGCGCGGGGGACCAGATTATCGATTTATTTGGTAAGAGGCAATGGGCTGACTGACAAAGAGCATATTGTCTCGGGCCACTCGCGGTCCCCTTTTTTCGGCCCAGGCAATATTAAACAATATGTCAGGCGCTGTCAGAGCCTAACTTTAACGCATGCTGTGGGTGAGATCAGCTATGGGTCGGGTTGTGGTAGGTGTGTACTAGGTGTATGGGGTTTGCGGGTTTTCGGTCGGCCTATCGCAAAAAAGTGCTGGATGGCAATCGCCACCAATCAGGTGAGGGCTGGGGGCGGAGGAGGAGCGGGGATAGGAAAGAGCCATTATGCAATGATTATGCAAAACGAAGAGCGAACGACACACCAAGTGACTGGCCTTGGTGAATTCCATGACGCTCGCAAGGTACTCTGGTAGCCAGGGACCGCCAGGGACCGATGATGTATGGCGAAGAGGCAATTGTACCAACTTGCTGACCTGCGTGGATTTTTTTTTTTTTTTTTTTTTTTTTTTTTTTTGACTTTCCGGAGTAGTGCGGTTAGTCTTGGAGCTGTGTGTGTCCTGATATGGCTCCACTTGGTCTATCTTGAGATCTGAAAAATGTTTACCCTGAAACGGATTCGCAACCCGCCACGGGCTGATACGATGATCAGAAATCAATCAAAAAATTTTCCAGTATATATACCCGCAACCCTTTCCTCCCGTACTTCCAGTTTTGTGTGCAGTTCTCATCTGACGTTCGAATCAGTACTCCTTTTCTTACCTCCCGAGCTCGGTGCTTCCTTCACCTTCTCTCCATCCTATCCCCTCGCCTCCGGTGTTATTGATTAATCGCATACTGTTTCGAATGAACCCGTGTGTGTCTTCCCAATAACTTCCAATCCCTCCCCCCCACAACATCGCCATTCAACAAAAAATATAAAAAAAATTTCGGGTCGCTAGATCAGCCCCAGGTTTAGACAGGACAACAATCCCCCCACTCTTTGTACGGCGACCACGATCTTGCATGACCGCGACCGCGTAGACCAAGCCCAGTAGACAACAAACCTTTCCCAAGAAATTGCAATCCTTACCTTCAACCATGTCGCACAGCCATTCGGACACAATTGTACCAGACAGTCAACCGGACAAGAAGCCAGTTGAGTTTGAGGAGCAGGCTCACCACGAGCATGCCGACGAGATCCCGCCGGAGCTCGAGGTCCTCCTCCATACCGATCCCATGAAGGGCTTGAACGCCCAAGAGGTTGCCGAGCGTCTTGCCAAGTTCGGTCCCAATCAGCTCGCCGAGAAGAAGAGCAACCCTCTCCTCAAGTTCCTTTCCTACTTCACCGGTGCCATTGCCTACCTCATCGAGGTCGCCGCCATCATCGCCGGTGTCGTCGAGGACTGGATTGACTTTGGTATCATTCTCGCCCTTCTGCTCATCAACGCTTGCATTGGTTTCATCGAGGAGGCTAAGGCCGAATCTGCCCTCGACGCCCTCCGCCAGACGCTCGCCCTCAAGACCCGCTGTTGGCGCGACGGAGAGCTCAAGGAAATTGACGTCTCTGACCTTGTTCCCGGTGATGTGATCGTCCTTCGTATCGGTGACATTGTCCCCGCTGACGCTCGTCTTCTCGGTATTGGTGCCACCGGCGAGGCCACTGAGGGTGACCTCCAGATCGATCAGTCCGCTCTTACCGGCGAATCTCTCCCCGTCTCCAAGAACAAGGGCTCCACCGTCTACTCTTCCTCCATTGTCAAGCAGGGCCAGCAGCTCGCTGTCGTCACCAAGACCGGTGGCAACACCTTCATTGGTCGCGCCGCCAACCTGATCGCCATTACCACTGAAGAGGGTCATTTCCAGAAGATCATCAACAGGATCGGTAACGTCCTGATCTGGTCCACCGTTGTCCTTGTCCTCATCATCCTCATCTACCAGCTCGTCGCCTTCCGCAACACCGCCGATGGTAACTGGAAGAGGGTCCTCGAGAACTGTCTTGTCTTGACTGTCGCCGCCATCCCCGTCGGTCTGCCTACTGTCATGTCCGTGACCATGGCCATCGGCGCCAAGCAGCTCGCTGCCAAGCAGGTCATCGTCAAGCGTCTCACCGCCGTTGAGGAAATGGCCTCCGTCTCCATCCTCTGCTCCGACAAGACCGGCACCCTGACCCTGAACGAGCTGACTTTCGATGAGCCCTACCTCTCCAGCGGCTTCACCTCCGACGACATCCTCCTCTATTCGTACCTCTGCTCCGAGCCCGGCGCCAATGATCCGATCGAGTCCGCTGTTCGCCGTGCCGCCGAGAGCGACCTCGCCGTCCTCAAGGAACGCAAGGGTCAGCACGACATTCCCGGCTTCAAGGTCACCTCCTTCCTGCCCTTCAACCCCACCACCAAGATGACTCAGTCTACCGTCGCCAACCTCGAGACCAGCGATGTCTTCAAGGTCGCCAAGGGTGCCCCCCAGGTTATTATCAAGCTAGTCGGTGGTGACGATGATGCCGTTCGCGCTGTCAACGCTCTCGCTCGCCGTGGTCTCCGTGCCCTCGGTGTCGCTCGCACTGTCCCCGGTAACCAAGAAAAGTACGAGCTTGTCGGTATGATCTCGCTTCTCGACCCCCCGCGTCCCGATTCTGGTGAGACCATCCGCGAATGTAATGCCCTCGGTGTCGACGTCAAGATGGTTACCGGTGATCAGCTCATCATTGCCAAGGAAGTTGCCGGTCGTCTCGGTATGGGCCGTGTCATCCTCGATGCCAACCACCTCGTCGACCCCAACAAGACCGAAGAGGAGGTCACCGAGCACTGTATCCGCGCTGATGGTTTCGCCCAGGTCATTCCCGAACACAAGTACCGCGTCGTCGAGCTTCTCCAGAACAAGGGTCTGCTTGTTGGTATGACTGGTGACGGTGTCAACGATGCCCCCGCTCTTAAGAAGGCTAACGTCGGTATTGCTGTCCACGGCTGCACTGATGCTGCTCGCTCCGCTGCCGATATCGTCCTGCTCGCCCCCGGTCTGTCCACGATCGTCGACGGCATTCGCACCTCCCGCGCCATCTTCCAACGCCTCCGCTCCTACGCTCTTTACCGTATCACCTCGACCATCCACTTCCTCATTTTCTTCTTCATCATCACCATGGCCGAAAACTGGAGGATGCCTGCCGTCTTGCTGATTCTCATTTGTGTCCTGAACGATGCTGCCACCCTGGTCATTTCCGTCGACAACACTCAAATCTCTAGCAGGCCCGACAAGTGGCGCCTCGGCCAGCTCATGTTCTTGTCCTTCCTGTTGGCTATCTGCTTGGCCGCGCTCTCGTTCGCCCACTTCTTCATTGCCCGCGATGTTTTCAATGTCAGCGATAACGAGCTGCACACGATCATGTACCTGCACGTCTCCTCTGGTAAGTATCATCATTTCTTTGTTTATTTCTCATGCTGTCCCAAACAATTCTCGTTCTCGCAAAACCCGACGCTAACGATTCATCCCCCCTTTCCATCATCTCCACAGCCCCCCATTTCGTCATCTTCTCCACCCGTGTCCCTGGGTATTGCTGGGAGAACCTGCCCTCGTGGATCTTCACTGCCTGCATCATTGGCACCCAGATCGTTGCTCTCTTCTTCTCCGTGTACGGTGTTTTTGGCCAGGGGGAAGAGGTCGCGCCCATCGGCTACGCCTGGGGCTTCGTTGTCCTTGGTATCTCTCTTGTCTACTTCCTGTTCCTCGACATCATCAAGGTCCAGATCTTCAAGTACTGGAACTTCGAGCTCACTGCCAAGCTGGTCCCAACCCCGGCCCGCAAGGCCAAGCTCGCCGCCCGCAAGGCCGAGGCTACCCAGCACGAGCGCGTCATGGGCAACTGGAAGAAGGCTCAAAAGATCGCCAAGATGTCCGGTGTCATCCTCGCCATGCAGACCGCTGTCGAGGCCAAGAAGAAGACTGTTGCCTAAGCAGCGCGTCTTTAGGAGTTTTGATCTTGAAGATCGAGGCTCTATTGTGTGTGTAGACGTTCCCAATGTACATCGTCCATAATAATTTTTCACAATCGAACAATCCATCGCATTGCATCGAAGCCGCTCCAGTTTCTCCCTTTTTACATATGGATTTCTCAATGTGCATTAATTTCATCCTCGGTAGTCTTGTTTCGTTGGATGGGCGGGCGACGCGACGGGGCTTAACTTTATTCAGCGGCATAGGATGTGTTTGCATCTCTTGTCTTGGACAGACGACCTCATCTCTCTAGCTACCTCGTACCATCTCTCGAACAAGCCTTTTGTTCTATTTTTTTTTTTTCTTCTTTTCTTTTTACTTTTGTACATTCCTTTGGAGTTTGGTGTATGCGGCGGTGCTTCGTAGTGAAAAATTCTTTATTAATCGACTCATAGAATTCAACAAGGGCTTGGTCCCCTATGCCCTGAATAATAAACCAAGTTAACAAACAACCCCTCGGCTCTCTTTTCGGCAAGGAGAACCTCCATTGGAAACGGACTGTGCGAGCACTTATCAGTTAGTAGCACACGGCCTTCGAACTCCGAAAAATTGGAGTGAACTTTTTGCAGCCCCGCTCATTTCATCAAAACGAGCAAAACGGCACATCGTAGTCATAAAACCGGCGCTAGACCATCTATTCCGGTCTGTCAAACAGATGCACAAAAAAAAAAGGAGATGGAACGATCGTGCAATCGGAGATGGGGACCCCATGTGCCATTTTTGTGTGAGAATTTCAAATTTTTGTGTGAGAATAACAAATCGCGCGCGCGGACGTGAGTGGAGCGGTTGATAGCAAGAACGCGGAGCATCGTGATTGCGTTCGGAACAGCTATCTCATGGACCCGGGTGCGACTGTTGGGTTTTTCCACGCGGTCAGATCACCGACGACGGATCGCAAAAGTACCGCCTTTTTAACTGTCCTATCGTAGTATATAATTAAGAGTAACCGAGACAACGTGACTCCCACCGAAATTCGATGACCACGTCACCGGGAGGTCATCCCTCTTGCATTCGCTCATCATGTATGTATTTCATTATTTATTTATTTCGCTGTTCAGAGTAAAAAGAAAAGAAGTAACTTGCAAACTGGGAAGTGTGATAATGTAACTTTGGCGTCAATGTATAAGTGAAGCCATCTGAAGTTTTCGCACCACTCTTAGGAATGATGTGGTGTGTAAAAAAGCCTTATCGCGATTCATGGGCCACGGGACAGAATCGTCACTGTTGCAGGTGACTACGCCGTGGTAGCTTCTCTCTTTTTTACGGTATCATTGCGCAATACCGCCACGCGTGAAACAAAAGAAAGTGAGCATGCGTTAGGATGACCCTGACCGATGGTGTGAAACCGAACACCACCTCATGAGCATGGTCATAAATGCGTTTGTCCCTAGTTTCCAGACAATTGCTCTCTTTTCTTTTCTCGAATGCTGTGAATCGTCCCCAAGAAGCAGCACCTCGGAGATGCTGAACAAATTTCCCTCGGAGCTCCTCTGCGAAATCTTTGCCTCGCCGCGGCTGACCAAATCCGACCTCCTCTCCATCATCCTGGTGAATCGATCCTGGTTTGTGCTAGCGATCCCGATACTCTGGCGCGACCTTCGCCCGTCCACCGAATGGTGCTACCAGCATATCGTCGGCCTCCTCCAGCTCCGGACGCGCGATAACCCGTACATGGAGTACCACCGCTACGTGCGGCGCATCTACTTCCGCGAGCAGCCAGGGCACTGGATGGTTCCAAGCCCAATGCGGATCACGCCCGACGTTGTGCGGACGGTTGCAGACTACTGCACAAGATTGGAGTCGCTCGATCTGTGGTTTACGTGGTCAAAGCGAGTGCTGGTGGACGCGGGGGGATGGCGCCACGGAGACCGACAAAACCCCAGGCACGAGTACTTCGACTCGGCCGCGGGGCTGCCGACACAGTTCAGCCCGTGGCTTACATCGCTTACTATCAGTTCCTTCCGCGCCATTGGCGTGAACGCTTTATTGGTGAGCGTCTTGCCGCATTGTCCGCGGCTGAAGAAGCTGTCGTATTGGAGCCCCGAATACACGAAGGACTATGACCAGATCGATGAGCAGACGTTCCGCACGATCACGACGCTGTGCACAAACATTGAGACGCTTCACCTGCGGCGGATCGATCTGATTACGGAGGAAACGTTTCGCGGGTTGTCGAATTTGGTGAGCCTGCGAAGCCTGGCCGTTCAGTGGACTCGTCGCTCGCGCATCCCTGTGGCGGTATGGGAGGATGTCCTTCGTCAGTGCAACGGGATCCGGGAGCTCTCCTTCCTCGGCAACCACGGGCTCACCGTGGCCCACATGGATTTGGTCATCGCCACGAAGAACATTGTGAGCTTTGCATGTGTTCCACTTGAGGAGGAGCAGGTGTCCGCGCTGCTTGATGTCAATTTGGGAAAGCATATAGGCCCTATACCATACGGTGGAGGGGTTAAGAGGTTGCCAGAATATGAGTTGAGGACCGCGTTGGTTCTATTGGGGTAATGCTAGCAAAGACATTTTATTTTCATTGGCTGACAAAGACGATTATTATCGATTTAATTTTTAATTTTTATTTTCACTGTCTGTACGTTAAGAATTATGGGGAAAGATGTTTTTATAGTAAAAGTAGAACCTGTAATCGTGTACAAATAGCCGCATTCTGATACCTTTGTAGTTAACGACTATGCATCTCTTCGTTTGTACATATGATCCTTGAAGCTTTTTATTATTTTGAATATAATATACACTTTTTTTTTTTTTATAAGATTTCATTGGGAAACACTCACGAAAGATGTCAAGCAAGTGACGTTGTGGGAAGCTGACGCAAGGAGGATTAATTTGAAGGAAATCTAGCCATGGCATGAGAACAATCGAAGTTTATAATTGCATAAGAGTGTGAGTAACTTGTGGTTGCGAAGAATGACTATGGGTTTCCGTGGCAATGCATACATACCTCGTCTCCATCGATTATTCCATGACAGTCCCAGTGGCGTGGGACGCCACGATGACTATGGAATTTTTCGCGTGTACTTTCGTGTTTCGTATTTGCGCGTCGCTGTCTCTTCCATACAATGAAACAGTCTACTCTGAAGTACGTCGTCTACACACGCTCTGAGGACATTGAAATTCGCTACTTGCACTCATACATGCCACATTCAACTGCAGCAAATTTTTTACCCTCAAGGATCCTAAGGAACCCCACCATGGGCCCGTCGAAAAGAAGAAGCCAGATCCTGTCCCAGCTGAACCTACTGAGCAGGAGCCCGTCGTTGTGAAAGACATCAAAATGGGCGCCGCCATCGAACCTCTTGTAACCGAAGATGCGAAGGAGTCCGATGTCGTAATGCAGATTGACGATGAGGGGGATGAGGAAGGTCAGACAGAATCAATATTGTCAGCGTGAATCTTCGTTGTAATGATCATTCCAAACATTGGTAACTTACCCGCATTAATTGACGTAGTCTCGACGAACAAGAAGCTGCGTGATCTCTCGTCTAGGAAGAGGCGTCGCATCGTGCCCGACTCCGACGACGAAGACGAATACGTCCAAGAGAGGGCGACGAAGCGCGCTGTGAAGGCCGACCCGCCTGCGTCACCGGCGAAGAAGGCAAAGCCGTCTCTGACTCGCAATGTAGAAGAAGAGGTAGTGGGACCGAAAGCTAAAAGACAAGGCAAGAAAACGGCGCCTAAAAAATCGAACGGAGGAGACAGCCTGCCCGCCAGTCGTAAGCAGAATAAGAGCGGAAAGGTGAAGGAACCTGAGAAACTGGAACAGAAAAAGGCAGTTACGGATGTGTCGGCTGCTATTGAAAAAGACGAGCGTGCGAGGGAGGAGTCGGCTGATATTAAAAAGGAGGAGCGTGCGGAGGGGGAATCGGCTACTATTAAAAAGGAGGAGCGTGCGAAGGAGGAATCGACTACTATTAAAAAGGAGGAGCGTGCGGAAGACGAGTCGGGGAATGAGAAGCTCAAGGAGGAGATTGAGGAAGCGGAGAAGGAAGAGAGGGAGGAGCAAGAGGAGACGAATGAAGTTCGGGCTGAGGCTGCCAAGTTGTGGGTATTGATAGTGATGCTGTGCTGTTGGGGCTTGTGACAGTCTCCTCTTTTCATTGTAGATGATGGTTCTTATACTGGCGCCAAGTCTTCTCTTACTAAATTCTACGTCCGGAATCGTAGAGCAATGAAGGTTGACTGGAAGCCGGGATCAGAAGGAACCATGACGTGGAAGGAAGGTGAAAAGTAGGTTTTTCATAGCTCCTTGTCATGTTTTTTTGAGCGCTTCTCTGTCAAAGACATTCACAATGAACGCTTTTATTGTTATTTACCCCCCCCC